>CAJHZI010000449.1:50000-67500 GCA_905160935.1 Enchytraeus crypticus | reverse complement strand
TCCTAACCCTACCATAACCTTAACCTAGGATGAATAAACCAACCGTTAACTGAACGAGTTACCTTTCTCACTTTGTGCTTTGTCGCATCTTACGATGCTTACGATGCGACAAAGTACAAACTGAGAAACCATCTTAGAAGCCAATATATTCCCAAGCTATAGGCATATTGCTGCATGGGTATGGATGAGGCATACCCTTTATGGAGTGCTCTATATAGAGCGTAAAAGCTTACTCCAGAGCATGCTCTTGTACCATGTACCTGCCGACTGGGAGACGACTGTATATAGATATACATGTATATAAATATATATAAATATATATATTTATATACATATATAAATATATATATATAAATATGTATATTTATATACAGTATATACGTATCATATACCGATATCTACATGCTATATCATCATAACAATATAATATACCAACACCTACAGTCCTACTGTCCTATATAATATATATTATGACATCTATCCTCTTTTTCTCTTCAAATTTGCATGCGAATGTGTGTAGATCAAATAATCTAGTCAAATAGCCGCTCGTAATTTTCCAAGAGGTCCATAGGCCTACATCAGCAGCATCGTTAGTATTAAAGGTGCAAAATCTCTCAGTGCATCGTTTGCACCGGAACAGCCGGCAAGTTAACAATCACCTGAAAGACTCGCTGTGAGATGATTTAACACGGGTCGTGTGGCGCTTGCAGAGGGTTAGTTCACCTCAGAAATATAAGCGATAGATGTTAACCTGAGAAGTACTTCTTCAGTGCACTGCCACGTGGCAGGTTCAAGGTACATAATCATACTCACAATTTGCTTTCTCGCTCCGTAAGAGTACGCCTAAGATGAACAAGTTAATCCCTTTACAAAGTCTATGCCTTATCCATACCTTATGTAGCCTATAGCTTGGGAAAGTATGGCTTCTGAGGTGGTTTCCCTTTTCTTTCCTCAGTTAAATGGATTAATTACCATTTAATCCTGGGGCAATATATTTTACAGGGAGGTGGGTCCCCTCTTGCCCTCCTCGGCTCCTGCCTTAGTCGCCTCTTACATACTCGCGGCAGTTTGTTTGCGGTTGCCCTATTCTGAAATGGTCTAATCACACCCGAGCACAAAACGGGGATAAATACTAAAAATAAGAGTATATCCCAATAGAAAGAAAAAGATCCTAAACGGTGCCAGTCCGGTGATCAATTGATAAAAAAATTTACGAGAATATAACCACCGCGAAATGATATTTAAATAACTATTAGATTTCTATGATACTTATAAAATGTTCACATAGTCCGGAGTCAATTTAGATTTGATCTCACTGAAATGATCCTTCGGTTGACTTTAGGGTCGTAGTCAGTGGATGACAACTTAAGATTTTGAGCATCAAGGCAGCGGGAAACCACCTAAGAAGCTGTAGTTTTACTGATAAAGCCTAGAGTATGTTTAATTGGTTAAGTTATATGCAGCCTTGTTGATGGAATCAACTGGTTGATCAGGTGAGTGCTCTTTAATGGGTGTGGCAATGACTTTTAGTATCAATAATTTTATCTGTAAATTCGTTAAGTTACTATTAAGGGATTCTCAAACGCGCACACACTCACACACACACATAGAGAGAGAGAGAGAGAGAGAGAGAGAGAGAGAGAGAGAGAGAGAGAAAGAGAGGGAGGAAGAGAGAGAGAGAGAGAGAAAGCGAGAAAGAATGAGAGAGTGAAATAGGAATTAATCAAATAACATTCATTTTTAATCATATAGATTTGATTACATTTAAAAATATTAATCTGATATCGAGACAAATAAATAAATTGTAAATTTTTATCGGTTCGAATATTTATACTGTCGGTATAAGATTAAATTCCTAAAAGTTAAAATCTAGCCTACTATCTTAATAAATCTCCACTCCCACCTATTTGCATAATAATTTGTACCTCTTATTATACCCCTAAACCATCTGATAAGATTCATAATATTCTTATTCAAATGCTTTTAAATTTATTGCAGACTTTTTTCCGCTGATCTAACCTCCTGTCTCGCGATAGAGGCAGGCGTTGTGTTTACGACTCTTTCTAACGACTCCACTAAGTGATCCGACTTGTGCCATACAGAGCAATAATGGACTATCATTTAGGACTAAATAGCTATGACTTCCTTTCTAATTAAGCAATATCAAAGGGTCGGCAAGTGCCGATAGAGGCTTGGGGCGAGTTGTAAAGTTTTTAACAGTCGATCTCTCTTAATTTCCTATTTAAAAGAGTTAAACCTACATTAGCAATGCACATACAGTAGGCTATGGTAGTGAACTGGAGGCAATTTCCAGGCAAATGAACTATATGATTTCAAAGTAATTGAACAAAATGGAGCCAGTTTGAAAGTCCACTGAAGTATTCTCTATCCTGTGGCTATATTTGAAATTTTGATTAGCTTAAAGAGGTAATGATAAGAAATTATAGGCTACGTTGTCAAATACTACTCTTGATGTAAAACCGTCCGAAAAGATACTTTTGTAAAAGAGTGATTGCATTAGAGGTGGTAGAAGCTGAATGTCTGTAAGAATAAATAAATTTATTGATCACTAAATTATATTTAGCTATCTTGACAGAGTACTTGGTAGTAGGAATATGTTCCTAAAATTTGTAATTTGTCAGGCGGTCTATAAATAACTGTACCAGTACAATTCTGTGTACCCGTACAGTTCTGTGTACCCGTCACTTCTTCACTTAATCCATATGACACTCTTCACTCTCTCACTTCACTCATATGACACTCGTCACTCTCTTCACTCACATGACACTCTTCACTCTCATCACTTCACCCACATGACACTCATCACTCTCTCACTTCACTCACATGACACTCATCACTTGCTCACTTCATTCACATAACACTCATCACTTCATCACTCCACTCACTTTCCTCACTTCACTCACATAACACTCATCACTTCCTCACTTCGCCCACGCCACACTCATCACTTTCCTCACTTCGATGAAACTCTTGATGCTTTTTTAAAGGTATCAATTGCCGCACGCCCTAAAGCCCTAATGAGATAATTACAGGCGGCCCTACTTCAGGTAACTTGTAATATTTTCATCACTGGCCATTGATCTCCTGCATGTGGCATCGCCCTAAAGCCAATACCGGCCCTGCCCTGATAGGACCAGATGACATCTAGTACTGCATGCGAGTCATAAATCCATGTGAATTGAACTTCTTTTCATCTTCTTGCACACATCGTTGCGATTGCAAACATTATAGTGAGGCTGAGTGTAAGAGTTTTAAGAATTAATATACGCAATTTTCTATCATCCTCTATTGCAATTTTTATCATTCTGTTTTTTAAAAAATTCTCTTTGGACAAAAATATAATGTAACATTTTACATTTATTGTAATATTTCATTTTTCTTTAATATCTATGGCATTTTATATTTAATATTTGATAGATTCAATTATGTCAAGAAATCTCAATATCAATTGAAACATATACCTATATTAAAAATATTATAAACTGAGATCAGAGGATTGTCTAATCTCTAAATTGGACAGTTTTCTTGAAATTTCATTTCACAATTAATTAACATACAAAATTAGAAATAGATGTATTACGTAATAATATTGTAAATTAATTATCTCTCTCTTCAGTGCACTGCCAAGTGGCAGGTTCAAGGTGCATATTCATACTCAAAGTCTGCTTTCTCACTCGATCTAGATCAACAAGTTAATCCCTTCACAAAGGCTATGCCTTATCCAAACCTTATGAAGCCCATAGCTTAGGAAAAATATGGCTTCTGAGGTGGTTTCCCGTTACCTTCCTCAGTTAACTAGATTAATTACCATTTAATCCTGGAGGAAAATATTTCATGGTGAGGTGGGTCCCCTCATGCCATCCTCAGCTCCTGCTTTAGTCGCTTCTTACGTACACGCAGCAGATTGTTTGCGTTTGCCCTATTCTGCAGTGGTCCAACAACACCCGAATACAACACGGGAAAATTAATTATACTAAATAATATACAGTTCTATCATTATAGTAGACCTATTTACTGTAGATATCATGTAACAGCATTTATTTCATTTATTATTATCTATTTACTTAGCATCGATTTGTGCAAATTTCTTGGAGTTTATTGGCAGGCTACACCTAATAAGCGGCTACTTTTTTTATTAGGCCTACATACTGAAATCAAATTTTAAATGCATTACAACGACACCTGCCAGAATCGTAATTATAGAGTAGATCGGATTTTACACTGTATAGATTCATCTCGTTATAAAATTGTGTTCCGAAAAAAATCATCCGAAAACCGTAAGTTTTCTGAAAAGGTGACTGACATTGATGCTACAGTTTTGTATAACTCTGTATGATTTTCTATAATGAAGACATTATGAAGTTATTCAAAGCGTGACTTTGTAATGGTAGCTCTTTGGTAAAAAGAATTCCAATTATAGTATGATCGGGTTTTGGAAAATTTTATCGAATTTTGTCGCATTTAATAACGGTGTTTTCGCTTTTCTTTTGAATATGATTATTTGCCTATGAATTTCACCTTTGAATGTCTGTTACTATTTCGGTAGACTAGACTATAATATCACCACTATTTAAGGAATATTTGTAATCGTTTCGAAACACTCTCATACCTCTTTTAAATGATATTTTCCTCTTTTAACCGTGCCCATTTTCGCGTTGAAGTAATCCGTGATTAGATCAGAATGTGTGAATTTAACTGTCGCTGCTTCAAAGCACACCATTGGCGCCTATACTTAGACAACAATTAAAGTAAATAAGATAAATAGAACCGCAGAATCCATGTTAATGAAATAATTCGCTCGTTTAGAAGATTTGATCTACATATTTATAGTGATTTATATATATGCCTACGATTTATTTACCATTTGAAACCTTAGAGCTGTTCATAATTCTAATTTTAGGATAGTTAGACTTCTGACTTTAACTTTAAACTAATTTATACTGCTGGTATGATGAATATCAGAAGTAAGACCTCTTAAAGATAGAGTGATTTTTTGATTGATTGATGATGGATTGTTTTAATTGCTGATTAAATAATTGATTGATTGTTTGCTGACCTACTTAGTTGCTTATTCGATTACTTACTTGCACGCTTGCTTGACTGATTGATTAATCGATTAGTAGATTAATTAATTAATTAAGTGATTGACTATTGATTTATTGATTGATTGGTTAAGTGGTTGATAGGTTGGTTGGTTGGTTGGTTGATTGATTGGTTGGTTGGTTAGTTGATTGATTGGCTGGTTGGTTGATTGATTGGTTGGTTGGTTGATTATGTGATTGATTGATTGATTGATTTCCTCATATCGTCAGGGGTCAGTGAATCTAATAACTAAAATTTCGAAATTCTGAAAAATATCACTGTTGCGTGCTTGTATAATTAAACATTAAACTATAAATGTTGGTCCACTTCACTTAAGAAACTAATAAATTGAAATCAATTATTTCAAACTTTTAATTTATTTTTATCGTGTAACGGTTTCAAATAACTCTCCTCTAAATGCAACAAAGGCATCAATTAATCGCAATTGACTCAGCTTGTTTACGCCTACTCTAGTGTACCTGCTAAACGCTCCATTGATTCAGATTTATTGACTCTCTCCAGATACTTCTTCCATGTCCAAGCTTACCTCAAACATCACAAGACGGCGTCACCCTCTCTTGAAGAGAACGCTTGACTGTGGACAAGCTGCTAGTAATTGATTTCTTTAAGGATTGTAGAGGAGTAAGCTTCTCTAGAATGAATTACTGATTGAATGATATAAAATTATTACCGTCTGTTACATCATTCAAGAAGTATCTAAGATCGCGGTGACGTAACTGGTGGGGGCGCTACTCCCCTGATACATGAGGGGGCGGGGAGCGGAAGGAGGTCGTATCTTTAAGAGATCCAACACCAATGACAAATTATAAGTTTTATTTTAAGATTGTTTTAGGCAATTCTGAATATGCAAAATAAGCAATAATGTAGGCAGAGCTCAGATTCTTTTAAAAGATTTATTTAATTTGGTTTTAAAGGGCTGGTAAATGCTTATTTACAAAATTATTAAAAGAATTTACAATTAAACGTAAAAAGGCTATCAATTACCGTGGCAGCCCGGCAGCCAGATCAATGAAAACCAGATGAATTTATATCGTAAAAATTTAATTTTAATTTAATGAGTTTTATCTGAGTGTGGAAAACCTTATTATATTTGTTATATATTTATATAAATTTATTTATCTATATTTTTATTTATTTATATTTATATAAATTATATTTGTTGTAGTTTTATTGTCGAAAAATACTCCTCCTCTTTACACATTAATCCTTACCACCTTGGTATGGATTTATAACTTTTATGTAAAAGAAAGTTGTTGTAAGGATATCGCAATAGTAATGGATTATTAATAAATTATTTAATAAATAAATAAAATAAATAATGTATTTAAAGTAATTAATTAAATAAATAAATTAAAAAATTATTTAAGCAAATTAATTAATTAAAGATAAGTGAGAGTGATGATACATTTTTGTCTAGACGAGTCGATTTGTAGACCTATCATTTTATTATATGCAGTATGTATGCTCATTGATAAAATCTCTAGGAATCTTTTCCGACAAGCTATCTATTACATTACGGCTGGAGCCAGTGACGACGTCGGTAATATATTCGACCGCGGGGTATGTACGGGGTTCAACTCCTGGGCTCGCCCGTCACTGAAATTCGCTTTCGAGTGAGGAAACTGACGTTAACCTTAGCTTTTTAAAGCTTTTTTATTATCCATTCAATATCTATTTAAAAATCGTAAAGCATAAATCACATGAAGCTTAAGAGTGAGCTAAGTTTGGGGCCAAAGTCTTAAATTCCGCAGTCTTTTCTTAAATGCAGTGCAAGTGAAACTCACTAAATTAATTAATTAATTTTATTAATGCTAAGGCATTAAGCTGAGGTAGGCATAGGAGGTCCACCTCGCCATAAGCAGAATCTCTCAAGAATAATGGTGTATCAAAAGGAATGTTATAGATGATTTAAAGATCCAATCATATATGAAGACATGAACAGGAATATGGTAGATAGAGCTGAGTGGAGGTATTATATACCATGGACCTGCCAGTAGGCAGTGTACTAAGGGAGACAGACAGAGAGAGAGAGAGAGAGAAATACTAAGGCGCTAAGGCCAAGTTTAACGTCAGTTTCCTGCTCCAATAACTTGTCAGTGACGGGGAGAGCACTGGATTTGCAACACGTCACGCAGTAAAAAGTCAAAACAATGCGTAATTTAGTTAAAGCTAAAGCTAAAGGCTAAGGTTAACGTTAGTTTCCTCACTCGAAAGCGATGTCAGTGACGGGAGAGCCCAGGATTTGAACCCCGACTATACTGATCCGCGGTCGAATGTCTTACCGACGAATATCTTATCTGAAACTTTTATTTCAGACTTAGGAATACAATGTAGTGATTTCTTTAAATTCACATAGATAATCCCAATTATTATAATTTATTTAGAATAGCTAGATGGGTTGATTTTCTATGACAGCATCGAAGTCTTTCTTCTCGTGACACTAGAGGGCGCTAGGGATGAATGAATGTAAAGGATAATTAGTAGATAAGAGACAGTTTGCGCTTGAGGGGCAGTTAATTATCTTATCACTGGGGACAATAACTTTCATCGATACAAGCTCAATTCAGTGCCCATTTGAACCTGATTCACCCGCTCTTTCCAAGCATCCTTTCCCCTTTGCCAACCCGTCTATAGAAGCCTTGGCTTATGTGACCTAATTGCGTTGACCAATCCGCGCCGGGTGTCCAGCAAAGCGACACGTCATTGGTCAGTGACAGGTCATTATAGAAATGATTTCGACGTGGGCTATAAACTGAAGTTGATAGAAATTAAATTCATCATGACTTTGTGAGTTCAACACTGAAATTAAAGAGCTTTAGAGTAAAGTCCAGCCAAGAGTCTATTGTTGGAATTTAGAGTAAATTTTAAGAGGTCATATTGCTGCTCTTCAACACCTGTTAGCTTTCTAGTCACATCGCATAATTATTTGAAGGATTTAAGAGAGTAAAGTAATAACAGCTACATTATCTATACTCAATATTAGAAATCTACAGGATTTACTGACAACTTATTGGAGGCCTATTGAGGTAAGACGTTATTAGATACATTTGAGTTACATCTAAACTTATTTATCATCTTTTATTTCACTTTATTATTTAATATGCCTACTAGTCAAGCATAGACTCACAGGTATTTCTCTCGTACTATACACTATACTCTCTAAAAATAATAACCACAATGTACATAAAACACCTATAACAGTATATTTCTCGCTAGCCATGAGAACAACATCGATCAAAAATGATCCCTGCTATAATCTACCTCTTTTTATGTATTCAAGTTTAACATAAGGACTACAGTGTGTTTTTGTGAAGCATTTTCTTCCTTCTGAGGATGTTACACTGGTCGACATTCATACCACGGAATATCTGCATAGACCTGTGTAAAAGTTATCCGAAATCTCAACAAAATTTCAAATAGACCTATCTAAAATCAGTTAATTTTTCTTTCTTTATTTTTTAAAATTATTTATTGTGCCTAAAATAATCTGACCTAACGAAATGAAGGGATCGAACGCTAGTATTCTATCTTCTTTCGTCCCCCTAACCTCTCTCTCAGGTGATTTTCTCTTGCCTTCAGATTCAGTTCTTACCTGTATAGTCGCATCGTACGACACGCGCAGCTGATGGCTAGTGCATTAATTATTCCGTTCAAGAAAAGCTACATTTATCACTAGCTGGTCTCTCTTGATTCATTTTAATTTGGTAGATTTGAATTTTCTGCATGTTTTGATAATTGACTTGTCTGAAAACTGCACTTTAGCTACGTTATTTTGATTATTTATCTTTATTTAAATTATTCTGCAAACATAATGCGTATCAGATATATTTTATGCGTATTAGCATTATTAAATATGATCTGTACTACTGTACAGTTAATACCTTTTAAAAACTCTGTTAATACCTTTTAATACCTTTTAAAACTCATTGAAATCGTTGAAGTCTTATAATTGATATCCTTTTGATTGTATATTAGCGCGTTAGAACATGACTGAGGATCATTGTGAGACTGTGGAGTTGAAAGCATCCGATGAACAATCCTGTGAATCCGGTAAAGATTCCCCAGTATCCCAACAATCTTCTTCCAGTCCCGATCTTGTGGAGCCACAATTCCAGTCTACTCCAAAGACGACTTGGAGCTCAAAATCCCCCGGCAAGTCTGCCAACAGAAAAGCAAAAATTCACAGGCCATTCGAGGACCAGAGAACCATTTCATCTGAGGCACCCAAGGAAGACATCTCTGCCCAGATAACTCACCATCCGAGGACGATGTTAACGAAATCCTTCTATCAACCTTCAGCTTATCTTCCGCTCAGCCATCTTTCAGCTTCCACTGTTTATCCAGAGAGATCACCAGAGAACATCAACAGCTCTTACTATGTATGGGATAGAAGTCAGGTTCCTGTCTGCCTGTCTAACACGTCTGGAGTGTTTAGTGACAACTCAGCAGCCCTATCGAATGGACCCATGTCTTACGGCGGCTCGAAATCGGATGGAATTAGTAGATATGAGTCGAATGATTCTGGAAAAAATACTAATTCCACTTCCGTGTATTCCACCTGTGACTACGAGGATGTAAGTGGAAAAAGCAGTCCGGTGGATACTGGTAAGGATTCGTTCCAGTATGGAAGCAAGAGCATCAGTTCCGGATCGGATGATGAACAGGATTCTGAGAGAATTACGGAAAAGGAAATGGATCAAAGTAACAGCAATAAATGTAAGTAAACTCAGTAAAAACTTGTTACACATTTGCGAGAGCTGAAGTTACTTGGAGAAATTCGGTGTAATAGGCCCTAACGAGATAAATGAATTTTAATTAATGTATAAGAATTTTTAATTTTTCTAACCCGAACATGGATCCTGATGGATGTCATAGCAGGTTTAACGTCTATCTTGATTTTATTTTGCATGTAGAATATAGTGTATTTAACGTCATGGCTAAAATCTCGCAGCTTCTAATTAAGTTTTGACTTTTAAGATACCATTCTATTGAGTTTAGTTAATATATTTAGGTAACACATCTCCAAGGTATTATAATTTCTAATTTAGCCAGTGTAGAACATGCTCTTAATGGTAAACATTACTTTAAGTCTTTTGGTGTTGGTTGGTGACACCTTGTTAATAAATTAATAATTAAAATGTAATTAATAATTAAAAGAATAAAAATAAAAATAATAAAAATAACAATTAAAATAACAAATTAATAATACTAAAAAGGAAAAAACTCCCTCTCTTTCTCTCCCTATTTCTCTCTCACACACACTCTCACCTAGCGCTTTTTGTGTCTCACTTCTTATAAGATATTAACCATAGTTATACATTAGATATTATGCTAAATGGAAACCCGATTTTAGCAACATTTCATTTTTCATTTAAGGCTTTAATTTGAATCAAAGGACGGCGTAAACATCATTAGCTTTGAAAATTTAGACACGGCTAATTCTGCGACTTTAACGAAATTTATAGCCTGCTTCGCTCTAGTAATCCCTAAAGGATACAACTGTTGCGAGGTTCAGGTGGCGCTCAAGTGAATGAAGATTAATTAGCCTATATTCACATGTACTATGTACAAGGCATACTTTTGCATATGAAGTTTCGAAGAAATCAATAGGCAATATTTCTTTAATCATCATCATCTTCTTCCCTTCAATCCCATTTTAACTAGAGTCAAGATATGAATTATCCTTCTCGATTCCTCTCTATCACATAGCATGTCATCAGGCAATCCCTTAGTTTTTCATTCGTTTTAGAAAGTTTTATAGCAATTTCTGAAACCTAGGTGCTCACAAACCGAATGCCCTTTCTGACGTTGGTTTGGATCTTAGCAATATTTCTTTAATACGGTAAATGGTTCATTAATTGTAACTTTAGACTAATCTAATGGGAACTATAGCCTCCAATTTTTCTTAATTAACTTGTAAGCTAATAAAATTTTTGACAATGTTTAAAAATATTTCTATAATCTTTATGTATTTTCGGTTGTGAATATGACGAAAGGCAATTTGATTTCGATTTCTTTCACTCTAATATACGATTAAAAAGTAATTCCTAATATAAACAAATTAACATCTGCTAATAGCTGTTAATAGTTTTAATAGTTTTCTAAAATTTGGAAAGTTGACAATGGATAACAAAAGTCTAATAAAGTATGTTAATATAAATAATAATTAACCATTGAAAATAGGGATTTATTACACTGCTAAACTTCGACGTTTCTCATCGGTTCTACTTATACCTTCACACAAGAACCCACGTGCTGGCTAATGGGCGATTAGAGAGTCCCATCCGAGCTTTAACTTTTCAACTTAGTCCCCTATGTACTTGCCATTCCCTCTGAGTCTTAATATATTTATTCCGAGCTCATATTAACTCCAAGCTTCGCTCCAGCACACTGGTTCTTGAACTGCAATATACTGGAACTTATTGAAAATTATATGCCAAAGATGACTTGGGTGTAACCACTTTGACGATTTATCGTGTCTCGTTGCTAAGCGGGCCATGTATCAAGCGCTATCTTTGATTTGCTTATTCGCAGACATCATTAACTTTATCCTTATCACTTAGTTTAAAGATTTTTGTTTCTGACTAAATTAGGATATGCAGGTATACTTGCATTTAAAATCATCAGCAGCATTCGTTGCTATCCACATTTCATTTTTCACTCTTTTCAAAACATATTACGTTTATCCTATCAAAATTTTTGCTGGACTTAGAAGTCGAACATAGTGATTATACATGTAATTCTGTGGGATAAAATGGGACTCTAACCTTAAAATTACTTTTACCCCAATAATTTTCCAACACTGGCTGAAGCCAGTGGCGATGTCGGTAAGATATTCGACCTCGAATCACTCACTATGTGCGGGGTTCAAATCCTGGGCTCGCCCGTCACTTGTCATCGCTTTCGAGTTAGGAAACTGACATTACCATTAGGTTTACCAGCTTTTTTATGTCACGCATACTATTTATCCGCTGGTTCTTAATCCTTGAAAACAAATCTAAACAGTCTATTGTAACATCCAGCTTTAGCACTCTCTATCGCAGACTGTAACAAATTAGATCTGTACTTCTTAATAGATCTCAGCATCAGAGAGAAGCCAGCAAGAGAACAAGCCGCTTTGATTGTGCGGAGAAAGGTTGACCTGTTGCCGACAGATAAATAAAACATGGTTCATTACGTCGAGTAATTGTCGCCGACAGTCCCTTCGGGCTTAGACGAGCTGGGTGGAAAGCGGCAGAGGTTGGTCACCGGGGACCGCAAGTGATAGCGAACAGGCTTCCACTGTAGGTGGCGTATACCGTGCCGCTGCTTCAAAAGCTGATTTATCATTGTTAAGTGAAACACATCGAGAAGTGTTCGGGTCATATTGAAGGATAGATCAAAAATGAAGTGCTAGTCTGGTAGTTGGTGACTGTGAAAGCCGTGGAAGGCAAAGAGAAACCACCTGGGAAGTCGTATTTTAAAAAAAAAATAGTTATATATGTCAAAGTGTGAGTAAAGCATAACCTTCAGTGAATGTATTAATTCATTAACCGATTGAGTGCTCCCTATGGAGCATTCATGAAAGCAAAATTTTGGTTCTACCAGTTAGCAGAACACTAGAAAGAGAGAGAGAGAAGAGATAGAGAGAGAGGGAGAGAGAGAGAGAGAGAGAGAAGGAGAGAGTAGAAACGGCTTTTAATTACTGTACCCTACATCTAAGGCCTTTCTTGCTGTTAGCTGTAACGACGTCAACTATTTCTTGATCGCTCTGCACTATTCTTCTCCTTCACTCGAGATTTATTTTATTACTTTTAGTTTTATGCTATCTTCATTTATCCAGTCTAAGCGTTTTACGCGTAAAAACTTCAAATTCTACAAAGTTGCGGAAACGTGTATGTTTACTCGGGAATCTGTGTTTCTATTATAAGGTAACAGCCTGAACTCAAATTGTTAACGATTTTATCTTATGACAGTTGCTGAAATTATGAGCACAGTTTGCTCATAAAAGAATATTTTGTAAATTTGAAATGAAGACTTTTTGGTCTAACCACTTATCGGTAATTGTAGCAAGGAGCATCTTTTCGTTTGAGAATGAACTGCATATAGCATGAATATCTAGAAAGCATAGCATTGAATAAATATCTTGAAAATGTTCATTATTTTTAGCTATATAGGGGTTGTTGGAGTGATCGGTTTCTTAAATAATTGACTGATTGGTCTATTTAACTTATAGGTCCTCTAGATGATAGTTCGAGGCGCTACAGAACCGCTTTCTCTCGTGATCAGTTGGCTCAGTTGGAAGAGGAATATTTGAAAGAGCACTATGTTACTAGACCTAGACGTTGCGAGCTCGCATCTCAGCTACGTCTGCCTGAGTCTACCATCAAGGTTTGTCATATGATAAATGTAGTCACAATTACTAATTATGTGACTATAGAATTTTATGTAGTATGTCTTGAGTTTATAGTGTGCTTAGTGTCAAGGTTTAGATGCACAAGGTTTCTCTTCAAGGGTACTCGACACAAAAATAAAGCAATTTCTTATTTTTGACAATTCATTGAATTGTTAAATTTGCCAATTTTAGACACTAGAGTAACCAGAAGTTTAATAATCTATTAACTATTTTTTATCATTGTGATCAATTGATAATTTAAATGAGGATATTAAATTGGTATGGGAAATAAACAAAGCTTGTTCAAAACTTGATATATGTATATATATATATATATATATATATATACATATATATATATATACATATATATATATATACATATATATATATATATATATGTATATATATATATATATATATATATATATATATATTTGGTATCTATCTACTGTGCCTGTTGTATTGAAAGATACTGACTGACTAATCTAGCTTCATGCTTCTTTCACCTTTTTTGGAAAATGGTCTAAATTGCCTAACGGTTTAAACATGTGGTACTAAAAGTGATAGATATGAACATAGGTGATCATTTCACTATAATGCGTGTTTACTTTTTTGTGCTTGTAGATTTGGTTTCAGAACCGGAGGATGAAGGACAAGAGACAAAAGATGACTTGGCCCTACCTGCTGACTGACCCTCGCCTCTACCCCTACCTGCTCAACCCTACCCCGGTGCATCCACTGCTTCCTCACTCATTCCAACCCTCAAACACCAAGCAATCCGGTCTCAGCTTCCCCATCATCACTGCTCCAGGTTTTCTACATAACACCTCCTCGGATTTTATCCAAAATGCAGCGTCGAGGTTATCGTCATCTCACGATCCAGTGCACGGATCATTCAATCCGTATTGCCAGGATCTGATGCGATTATCCGGTCACCTAGGTCCGACCGGACTTGCAGCGGCATCTCTATTGGGTAATACTTTCTCCGGACATCCGGGTTTCGGAGACAATCCTGGGATTCCTCCGGGATTGGATTATCTTCAAATGTCTAAAGATTTGTCGTCGGAAAGAGAACAATTAAGGCACAACGAGAGATTGAAACATAATGGTGATATAAGCTTCTCATTTCTACAACGTCCAACGGCACTATTGGGTCATTCTGCCCTAGTTAAACCTATGTCGCCATCTCTTGAGAAAAACTTTAATGCCTCGGCAGTATTTCGTCAAATGACATCAGCAAAAACTGATTTAACTTCTTAGTCTTGTTTAATTCTGTCAGTTTAATCTGAAAGAGTTAGTAGGTAATGATAGAAAAATGTTTTGATCTGGAATAATTAAGAATAAAATTAAGTTAGATAAAAGAGTTTTGTTATTATTTCAAAATTAACCTCAATATTTAGATACAGGCTTACTAAATATATGAAGGTCTTAATTGAATTGAACGTCTTAATAGTGTAGGGGTAACGTCATAAAGTTTTAAATGACAGATCCCGAGGTGATTTGAATCCTCGTGAGTTCGAATCCCAGCCGCGCTGATCTGAGATTAAAATCTCGGACATTCACTGGACTGGTTACACGGAAAATGGAATAAATTGCGTAGCGGTTTAATCTTTTGGTATTAAAAAGTGATAGATATCAACGCAGTTGATCATTTCACTATAGTGTGGCGTTTACGTTTTTTAAATCTCTAATTAAACAGTAAATTCGGATCCTTCTCTCGAATACTGCATTCTATATAATTATTTAGAAGTTTTCAGTAAATTTTCACGCTCCTTTAAACAGCACACACCTACCTTGTGCTGTAGTAAAATAACAATTTACTCTTAGTCACAAGGTGTCTCTAGCACTGTAATAAAATTATTATTTACTTTTAGTCAGCAGGTGGTTGTAGCACTGTAATGAAATTATTATTTACTTTTAGTCACCAGCTGGCTATAGCATTGTGGTGAAATTATCAGCCTAATGATCATACGATGCTCATCTCTTACATTTCACAGTTACATTTTAATATCGCCCTGGTAACGAGCGCTCTACACTCTGTGACACTGAGATAGTTGAATATTGAATTACCTAAATTATTTCTTATAGACAGTGCTGATTATATTTCGTTATTTTTCAAACCTCTGGAATCGATTTTATTTAGCTGAATACAGTTGATCGAAATATTCACTACAGATACTGATGATTTTGAAACGTTTTGGGTAGAGATGCTTCGCATTCAGCTTCGGACATGAATTTTTATATTAACCTCTTACCCTTTGATCGAAATCACAAAAGACACAATTAAATCATTAGTTAAATTCTTTTCATTCTTAATAGTGACGCCTGCAGAATTAATAGCAGACGATTACGTAAAAATTGTACGTGACATTTTAAATAATGCTGTAACTATTGAAAATTATTCTAGCCATTCGCTTATAGGCATACTATGGGTAGCATCTTAGCATGAACATGGGTTGTTAATATTGAAGAACAGGGAACAAAACAGCTCATTCGCTTCATGAGAAAAAAACGTTTTTCCCAAAATTTACCAAGTTTACAGATCATAATTCGCTAATTTTATTATCTGATCAACTTGACTTGAAATTTATTTTAAGACCTCAGAAACAATCATTTAAAACTTCATAAAGTTACTCGTCACTCCACACTGAGCCATTGAGTCATTCAGTAGCCCAGGTTCACTTTTTTGTGTACAATCAAATCTTATATGTCTTATGTCTTATATATCTATCTTATATTGTATTATATTATTTATTATTATTGTTTATCTTATATCTTATATTCTTTATATGTCCTTTAGTGTGCCATTTGCCTAATAAAAAATATGTAATTGAAAATTTAGCAGAGTTAGACAGCGAAGACTAATTCTTAAAATGGACATTAGAGGTTCAGATCACAATCATTGCGCAGATTCTCTATTCTAACTATAGGATTTTAAATTCAAAATATGAAGTCCTTGCAATTTACCTCATCGGTTTAACTTCAATTTCAATTTCTCATAAGTGCTCGGTACTGTCATAAACAACAACAAAATTATAATTTTTGTTCGATGTTATTGCTTCTGATGCTGCTGCCGTTTCGAAGTTTTTCCCGATGCCATTGGCTTTTTACTTTAAGTCTTCCTTTATATGCCATTTTAATTAGAGAACCTGGTCTTGGAAATCAATTTTCTATTACGTCATACTGATGAATCGATCGATTTTTAATTAAGCTCCGATCCTTCGTTACAATGTTTGACTGTTTGCTGTCGTGTGCCGATCGTGATAGATATCAAAGTATATTTCAAATATCTCAAACACATATCTACGAGCATCTGTGCTTCTTGACCCATTATGCCATTATCTACAGTATCGGCATAGCTAGATGGTTAAATTCCTAACTATATCTTAGAGTTTCACTATCTTCCAATCCTCCTATATAGACTAGTCTTTGTAAATATCTTGATTTGGTGTAAGTGATAAAAAGTAAAATTAAACGGACATTATAGTGAAATGATCAACTATGTTGATATCTATCACTTTTTAATACCATATGTTTAAACCGTTGGCAATTCAGACCATTTTCCGTATAACCAGTCCAGTGAATGTCCGAGATTTTACTCTCAGATCAGCGCGGCTGGGATTCGAACCCACGAGGGTTCCATTCACCTCAGGATCTGTCATTTAAAACTTCATGACGTTACCCCTACGCTATTAAGACATTCATTCATTGATAAGATTGCGGTATGTATCGAACCCGATCCTATACACTTTAATTCTATTCTTATTGCATGTAACAAAATAGCTGCTTTGCACACTAATACAAAAATGTTACGCAAATATATATATAATATCTCTATGCAGTACAAATAACGGATGCAAACATTTTACTGTAGAAAGAAAAGATTATCTCTTAGCCCATTGTAATTAAGGTTAGAAAATATTATAGATCTACAGTTCGAACCATACACAGGGCTACCCCAAAACCTTTGCTGAGATGCTGGTAATCTAGGTTTCTTAG
>CAJHZI010000449.1:0-45000 GCA_905160935.1 Enchytraeus crypticus | reverse complement strand
AGGAACTTGTCTATTTACGTACAGTAGGGTATAGTCTACTCTTGAAGATTTATGTCTGACCCGAGTTAGATCAAATTTAAATATTCGTATCAGTATTAGACTACCTAACAATAACACGCAGAATCCTTTCGGTTTTATGCGTGACTTTTGTAAAACTATATGCACTATGACTTACTAAGAAAAGGTAAATGGCAGTTTAATGTTAGTGTTGTGATATTATAATTAATATGTAACTTTAATTTTACACGCATTATATACTATTATAGACGCATATAAAATAATTGTGAATGTTAATCTACACATAGCAATAGGATGACCATCCAGGATGATATCTGTCACACTCATGTAATTGAATCGTTAGACGTGTTGTCTTCTATTCATTTCCCGGTTCAGAAATTGTTGGAGATTACTTTTCACTTGATCCACTTCTTTCCGAAAATTGTGAATCGAACCCAAGTAGGGAAGAAGATATGGCGTAAAGCTTAGATTATTTGCTTCGGAATCTAGTGGCATGGTTTCAAACCCCGGGTCAGTCAACAGGATATCCTTTGGTACTCTATGAAGGTAAACCATGTATCAGACCTTTCTGCTTGTAAATCTCGTAACTGTCAGTTTAACGTTGACTTTTCATGTCTATAATTGTTATTATCTCTAAAAGAAATGAATAGGAGTCATAAAACACGGAACAATGCGTGTAGATTGTACCTGTTTAACCAATACCCTTGTAGAATAATGTCGTCGTTGTTGAGGCAGTGAACAGATGACGCCAGGCGTCTGTCTGTCGAATTCTCAGTCATTCGCTAGGTGTCACTGTCAGTTCAGTGCGCCTGAGTCAATACAGAATGATCTTTCTTTACTCTTAAGTGCTCTACGTTGCTAAATAGTCAGGTTCCGGAATTGTAATTATAATTATATCCTTAATTATATCAATAGAATTATTTATATGATAGTTATTTCATCATTATTATGCATAGTGATTAGGCCTAGTGTATTATGACATGGTATAGTACAATGTGTTTCATTAGTGTAATGAAATTTATTATAATATATATATATATATATATATATATATATATATATATATATATACATGCCCTATATATGCCTATATATATTGGCCCTATATATATATGTATATATATGTATATATATACAGTATGTATATATATATATATATATATATATATATATAGATAGATAGATAGATAGATAGATAGATAGATAGATAGATAGATAGATAGATAGATAACGTAATTACATGTATATATATAATTTAATATATATATATATATCTATATATATATATTAAATTATATATACATGTAATTATATAATAATATATTATATATATATATAAGATATATATATATAATATATATATATATATCTATATATATATATTAAATTATATATACATGTATATTATATAATATATATATTATATATATATATATATATATATATATATATAGATTGCGATTTGCAGGAGGTGGGGGCGTTGATATGCACATGGACACACACATGATGAGTACAAGTACATTATAGTTGTCCGATAGCTCCGTCTAAAAATGTTATACTTGCATTTTTGCGAAGAAAAAAACATTTTTCTTGTAATAACTATCAATTAATGACAGAGATAAGACTTTGTCGTTAATTGTTTGAAAATTCTAAGGATAATATATTAAAAAATATTTTATTGTAATACGGGGGGAGCGAGATTTCTTTCATTTGGCAGAGACTTTCAATCACCCGTCGACGTTTTAACGCTGAGTGCTTCTGCAGAACTTTTAAACTTGATCATCTCGGGTATCGAAGGAACTTCATAAAATTAATTTGAGGCATTATTTTATTTTACTGTATTATCATTAATATTATATTTTATTATTATGATAAATGAAGACTCTATTTAATTAAAATTGTTATCGTTTATTTTTAAATAAAACAAAATTTAACTACTTAAAATTTATTTTTGATACTTTTTTCTAATTTTTTCAAACCCCACTTAGTTCTTTAGACTCATATTTAAAAATACTATTAATAAGTATCTACCTCAACGCTATCTTGCTGTATAACGACACGAGAACGGTAGTCGATAAAGGAAATAGGCCTACATGAATACGTAGGCCTACAATAATTCATTGCTTTAAGAAGTAAGACCTAAGACCTTAATATTTGCTTCATTGACTGTACCCATGTATAATCGTATATGCTCTCAGACCCCTAACTACATTTATTTAACGCTAAACGTCCCCTTACGGCGCCGCAAATCTCTCGTGTTAAAATTTGCGCAAATAGGCCCATTGCCTTTCATTTAATTAAAAAATATATACATATATCGTAATCGAAACGTGCATTAGTTCAGTAAAATTGCTTTGAAAACTTTACCATAACGAGAAAGAATAAAATTACTAATCTCATGAGGAAATTTGTTGCCAATTAAAGCAAAATAATTTTAAAAGTACAGCCTTGATAATTATAATTAGGATAGGGCGTTGGATAGGTGAATGGCGTGTGACGGAGCCACTGAATGGATAAATGCCATGGATGTGTGCGAAGTGACTGATGCAGCTTATATGTATGTAGTTGGAAGCCCATTTTAAAAGCGTTGAACACATATTATAGTGAAATAAAGTATCCTTGGCGTTGCCAATAATATCAAAAATTTTCTGACTTTTCGCCCGTCCAAGATTCGAACCAACGGCAAGTAATTGCATCGCACGATTATTCATAACATTTCAGAATGCTAAACGATATGTAAACACCATTATATTTGGAATCCTTGGCGTATTAAAAGTGGTGACCTAAATGATTTGTAATCTTAAATTTTGCGACACCGAAAATATACGCAAAGTTTTGGTGTTTAGTATATTGTGATTCAATGTATTAGCGCATAATGAATTACGTTTCTAAGATAGCAGATTTACTGTCTGATACGTCCCTAACTTCGTTGTCGGATGATGGATTATATTTTACGTATGTATGACTTCGTAATTTAAATTAAATCAAGTTTAATTTTCTGTCAAAATATTAGCACAAACGCTTTTATGTAGCAAAATGCATGGACTTGTGAAATTTCTCAGCTGCCACTGTTTAGAAAGCTGACTAATTTATAGTTTCATTTACATTCATTTATTTGCTCACAACTTCAACGAAGCTCCAAATGCAGCCATAGCTCGAGCTTGTACTGCAGTATTTGACGATAGAATTTCAGGGTGGGAATAGTGTTCAACAGTGCGTGATAGATGTTGAAAAAGATACACTTAATTTCATTAATTAACACTTTTATTACTGAAAAATGAATTACTATCTTTAATTATGTACAACATTTCCATTTGTCTATATCAGCGAATAAGCTTATCTGTGCAAAAATATTTTAATTTTTATGTTTATTACAGTTTTGCATTGTTTTCTACTGGTCTCTAATATATTTATCTCAAAGTTCTTTCAACGTTTATGTATATCTGTAACAGTTTTGTCGACTTCTTTCATCTAACAACCGTTTAAATTAAGCCGTGATTACTGTCTGAATTTCCTAATTTCCTATGTAAAACTCATACTTACTTACAAAAGCAGAGATTGAAACTCTATGTGGCCTACTTTGCCCAATGACGCAATGTTCAATTCACATTCGGGGGTAGAAAGGGGGCAATCTCCCTGGTCTCAGTATTACTATGCAGTGCACGTAGATCGGTAGTCAGCTCGTATTCTGACCACGTAAACGTCTGCCGGATGGATCCATTAAAGTCCTTCTTCTATCCGACTCATTGTCATGAAATGATGTGGAAGATTTACTCCTAAATTAGTGAGGGAAGATAACAGTGAGCTGAGAAAAAATTACTTATTGAACTAAGAATTAAAAATAAGTTTTTCAAATAATTGCTTTTAATTTTTTCGCTTAATAACAGTCTGAGGCAGAACAACAGGAAATTCAAGTTTCAAATTCTCATTTGACTGCTTTGAGAGTTTCATCACCTGTAAAAATGCGCCTTTGCGACAACTCAAAGATTAAATAAGTTTACATGTTAAACACCTCTTTATATATTCTCTTAAGTCAGTTATACTCGGTGTAGAGCCTATCATTTATATCTATATACTTCCAAATACTTCAGAAAACATTTGAGAAAAATTGTTTTTGAGACAATCTACCCCTGACCCCCTTGATGCTTAAAGTGTAGAGAGAGAATTGTCGGAAAAAGGCTGCCATCTGGTACAGGCGTTCAGTAGACAATCCTTCTTGAATGTCCATTCTCAACACCGGAATGGAGGACTACTGATCGAGAAATGAATTAAATTCAGATTTGATATAGCCAGACCAAACCACAAACTTTAGTTTTAGAATTTTATTTACTTACTCATCAAATGAACAAATGCATTGGTTGTAGTGTGTTTATCATCAAGGTTCTGAAGTAGGGGACTACTTCAATTCGACTCAGTACACTCGAGCTGCCGTCTTAAAGATAAAATTAACAGCCGTGTAAAAAAATTAAACACGCATTATAGTGGAATGATCAACTAGGTTGATACCTATCACTTTTAATGCCACATGTACAAACAGTTAGGCAATTTAGACCATTTTCCGTCCGATATGACGGAAAATAGTCCGACAATGTCCGAGATTTTACTCTCAGATCAGCGAGGCTGGGATTCTAAACAACGAGGGTTCAAAGCATCTCAGGGTCTGCCATTTAAAAGTTCATGACGTTACCCCTACGCTCTCAAGACATTCAACAAGTTTAACATTTCAACTGCACTCTACAACAAATAGCAACTTTTAAAATTTGGTTTAACGTCAAGGTCAGAAGCCCAAAGCTTCTTCTTTTGTCTTTCTTGTCGATCTCTTTAGTTACTTAAAGACTATGTATGAAAACATTTTTCCTTTAAAAATGTCATACTTAGTACCGTGTCAAATTGTTATTTAACCTTGCTATATAAATAGCAACTTGCATACACATGTATAACTGTAAAAGAAATTATGCGTGTATAGGCCTACGTATTTTTTGCCACCCAAGATTGGCAGTACCGTTTAAAGATTTTAAATATATATTGTTCTCATGGTTTTAACACAAACCTAGATTATCTTACTACTGTCTTCCACGACAACATGGATCTCTTGTAGCTGCATCATCATATACTGTATTAAGTTTACAGGGTGAGTAAAAAAAAGATAACACCTGCAAAAAGTTTGAATATCTCAGGCTATTGTTAATATTTTACAATAAAACTTTTACCAATTACTAAAGGACTAATTTTTGATGGGGTGGCCAATTTTCATCCATTTTGGTACATAGACAGGCCAGTTATGCAAGTTTCAGCAGAGCAACCCCCCTATTTTTACCTAAAAATGGCGTAAAGCACCTCCTGCAGTTCTGTCTTGTTTTTAGGCTTCGTCTAGTGTTTCTGGTAGAGATGCAGCATGGTTCCCCAGATATGGTAATCCAGAGGATTATGATCGGGTGAGTTTGGAGGCCATTCATTCTTCTTGATGTAATCCGGGTTTCTCTCGCTGATCCTTTCCTGTGCATGACGAGATGCATCAGCCGGAGCACCATTCTGCTGAAAGATGAAACAATTTGGTAGAAGAGCATGGCAATCATCAAACAGCTCCGGAAGCAAAGTACTGACGTAATACTGAGAGTTCAACCTTACCTTCTCGTCAATGAAGTGCAATCTGCCCTTACCGTTGTAGCAAACGCCATTTTAAGGTAAAAGTGGGGGGTTGCTCTGCTGAAACTTGCATAACTGGACAATCTATGCACCAAAATGGATGAAAATTGGCCACCCCACCAAAAATTAGTCCCTTATTAATTGGTAAAAGTTTAATTTACAAATATTAACAATAGCCTGAGGTATTCAAACTTTTTGCAGGTGTTATCTTTTTTTTACTCATCCTGTATATCCGCTGTAACTTCACTTGAATCAGATAGCGAGAAAGTAGGTTAAGTTCGTCAGAAGCCATTAGATGGAATAAGATCGGTCGGGAATTATTGATTTAGCGCTAAGGGATGTGCATCAAAGCAAATCCCACTCCACGACAACTACCCTCTCCTCTACCGCCGATACTTTCCAAAGTGTCGTCGCACTTCTACTTAATATTCCTTCTGTTAGGTTTCATCAAGACTTTGTTTATTAAATATCAGTCACTTAGGAAATACTGAACAAAGAGGGTTGCCACTGGAGCCACCACAATGACCATTTTCAGGGCCAAAATAAAATAAAATAAATTTTTTACTTACAGTATATTAAAAAATGGGGGTTGCTCTGCTGAAACTTGTATAACTGGCCATTCTGTGTAATAAAATGAATGAAAATAGGCAACCCTATCAAAAATTAGCCCTTTCGTAATCGGTAAAAGTTTTATTTGAAAATATTAACAATCGCCTGAGATATTAAAAGATTTTGCAGGTGTTATCTTTTTTTTTGCTCACCCTGTAGGCATATATATTTATAGGCATATATTTGTATATATATAATATATATATAATTTATATATATATATATTATATATATATATATATATATATATATATATATATATATATATATATATATATATTCCTCTTGTTGAGCCCGGGTATGGTTGGACCACTGCCGAATAGGGCTACCGCAAATAATCTGCCGCGTGTACATAAGAGGCAACTTAGGCAGGATTTGAGGAAGATAAAGGGCACCCACCATTAAATTTCTCCATTATTAAATGGCATACAGAGCTGAACAAAAGAAGTTCTTGAAGGTGTCGGTGCAGAGAGACAGTTAATAGATGTGATGAGAAATAGAAAAAAGCTGGATAAGACATAGTATAAGGGGAATGGTTTACAGAAGGAATGAATAGAGAATGCAATCTTCATTCTATGGTTTACATAGAATGAAAATGGCAGGTGAAAAGAGGAAAACCAAGTCATGGGATGTTGGTTGATTTGATAACAAATTCTTATATAGAGATGAAAGAAAAGCCGAGGATAGAATTGGTTGGAAGAGTTGTTTGCCATGGACCTGCCGTTAGTCAGTGCATTAAAATAAGAAGAGGATAAGAAGCTATATATATATATATATATATATATATATATATATATATATATATATATATATATATATATATATATATAACAACAACTACAACAACAACACGCGTTATAGTGAAATGATCAACTACGTTGATATCTGTCATTTTTAATACCACATGTTAAATCCGTTAGGCAATTTTGTCCATTTTCCGTGTAGCCAGTCTAGTGAATGTCCGAGATTTTACTCTAAGAGCAGCGCGGCTGGGATTCGAACCCAGGAGGGTTCAATTCATCTCAGGATCTGTCATTTAAAACTTCATGACGTTATCTACACCTGTAACCATTGCGCTATTGAGACATTCTATATATATATATATATATATATATATATATATATATATATATATATATATATATACATGTCTATATATATATCTATAGAGAGAGAGAGAGAGAGAGAGAGAGAGAGAGAGAGAGAAAGAGAGAGCAGTCGGCATATGTGTGAATAAAACTATTTTTTTCGGCTAATACTCTATTATATCGATATCCTACAAATTTTGAAGTTTAAATGACTTACAGTTAATTTGTTACTAATTTCAGGCGTACTCAAACTAAAGAATGCATCACGATTCGCTAATTGTACATATAATTTACTCAAGATATTACAAATTGTATAGATTTTGATATAATATAAAATATCGCAAGTAAAATATAAGATAAGAGAACTACGCCAGTTCTACAGGTATATGTATAAACAAACTGGTTATTTTGCAAGAATGAAATAATCTGACTCTGCAGCAGTACTGTATAACCTCTTACTCCAACTCAATCTACTTGTCGTCTCAGTTCAACAAATAAAAATGACTTCTACATCAAACGAAACAAAGCTTTCCTCTGAAGACGTCGTCAGTTGGCTGGAAGAAAATCCCACATGGTTGAAATCGTTCATCACGGAAAAGGTGGATAAATCTCTACTAATAGAATGCCTGAAAGAGTCCAGCGATTCCTGCGAGCATATTTATATAAATGGAAACGGCTGGAGATCAACCGGAAGCGTAAACAACAACCACAGTGGGACCCCTTCCTCTCTGGAAACCAGTCCGATCTCCCCCGGAAGCGATCGAACCAATCCGCGCGGAAGCTTCCGGAAGTTTTTTCCATCAACAGAAAATCGATTTCCGTTCGTAACGGCCCGAGGTAGGGATTCATTGAGCTGCTGCTCCGGAGATGGATGCTCTGTAAACAGCTGCACAACAGCAACAACATCTCTGACCTCCGCATCCGGGGATCTAATCGGCGCGGGATACTTCACGGAGTCAAGGACAGGAAATCAAAGATCAAATTCTAAAAAATATCTCCGCCAGACGTTCGCTAGGTCTAGGATCAGAGCGATGTTGAAGGCTCATGAACCGTCAGTGAGCTTTGAGCGAGAGAGCACGCTCGCTGACCGACGGAGCAGCCTGAAGGGCATGAGGCAGTTCCTATCGCTGCCTCCGTCACCGGCAGGTTCGACACTTAGCATGCTCATACAGTCGAAGGTTCGACTCCCTGTCAGATATGCCAGCAAGAACGAAGATCTCAAGAGACAGTTGCGACTGCAAAACGAACGCGATTTTTTTCTCGAAGTTGTACGGGATATCTCGAACGATCTGGATATGACTAGTTTGACCGGCAGTATTCTTGTAAACATTGCGCTGTTGCTGCTGGCTGAAACGAGTTGCTTGTTTTTCTTGGAAGGCCTGCGAGACCGGCCGAAACTGGTTTGCAAAACGTTCTGCGGGGAAAACGAGTGCGAGACAATGACGTCACTGAGTGGATTCGTGACGTCAGAGGAAGCTCGATGGGGTCAAGGGGTCATTGGTCACGTGGCAGAAACTAAAAATATTGTCAATCTGAGGCAACCAACGCAGGTAAGTCAACTTTGACTTCATAGCTATGAATCTCTGCCTCGTTATTCGGTTTTTCACAAGTGAAAGGTTCAAAGTCAAGCCCTACTCAGAGTCTACTTTTACTCTCGCTGAAGTCCACTATTATATGTTATTACGATTTTAACAGTCGATATGTTATCGACTGCTTCGTCAAATAGTCGATAACATATTAAGAAATGAGAAGCTTTGAAATTTTGTTGTATAATTATGAAGAATGTTAGACACAAAAGTCAATAAGTTAAGCAGTCATACAACCATTATAGTACGTGATCATCCATTATGATAAGTAATGTTATGTCTATTCAATTACTTACACTATGCTGTATGTTTGCTATGCTAATGAAATTTCTAACTAAGTAAATAAATAATTATCTACCTATCACTTTCATATCACAAATTTAACCATTAGGCTGTTTTGTTAGTTATTCATGTTACCAGTCCTGTGAAATTGTGAATGTCCCAGATTTTATCCTCTGATCAGCTTTTTCTAGGAATTGAATAGAGAATATCAGGAATAGTGAAAATTTCATGACGTTACCTAACGCACTTACGCACCGAGCTATTGAGGCACTCTAAAAAAGAAGGCTTTCAGAGAAGAAGTGCTAGATAGAGGCGGTACAGATAGACAGTTAATAAATGTTATAAGACATGGAAAATTGGAAAGAATAGCTGGATACGACGCAAAGTACATGGTATGGGTTGTAATGGGAAAATGTAAACAAAATTGAGTGGAAGGTAGACTTAGACTAAGGTTATTAGATAACGTAATAAAAGCTTCGCATGAATGTAAAACTGAAGATTGAATTGGTTGAAATGGCTATATGCCATGGGCCTAGAGTTCGGAAGTCGATTAAGGAGAGAGAGCGAGAGAGATAATATATGATTTTATATCGCTAAAATCGGGTATTTTTAACGAAAATTTAACTAATAAATTTTCTAATCCACCTCTCCCATGAAAATCTTAATTAGCCACCGGTGAAAGTCCAGTAATTCTCTCTGACGCCACGGTATGTAAATTTTGAAATGGCCTCTGACGTATTTGCGTAGTGTGTGACTGCTTTAAATTGAATTGTTAAAACACGAGACACAGATTGGACGCGAAGTTGTTAGATGCTTTTAACATTAGAGTCGTCGAATTCAATCCGACCGAGAAACGTGCGAAGCTTTTCCATTAGCAGGAAGAACGTCTCGATTATCATCCAACGTCTTATTAGTTCTCCTCTTACCAAAACACGTTTCCTCGAACAAAAACCGACGGCTAGCTATGACGCATATGGCTTAAATCGAAATAAAGTAGTGTATGCATGTATGGAAGTTAAATAAGACGTGTTCGTAAAATAGATAGATTTGTTCAATTAAATTGAAAAAAGACTTCAGTCTAGCTTAATAATTATAAGTTTTCTGTCTGGAAAGCTTGTCAGTGACATGGGGAGGACTGGATCTGAACTCAGTACCTACAGATCCCCAGTCTGACGGTTTACCAGCTGTTACCTGATTAGTTTTAGGTGAGACGCGATTGTCTCGAGTAGAAGCAAAACTGCGCAGTTCTCGCTTTCGTTACTGTTAGCATAGACTCTAGCGTGGCACTTTAGCATTTCGTAGCACTGACAGTGCTACGAACACTATATATTTACTTATTGTACTTGTTAACACACTCACTATAGTGATACTTATAGTACTTGTTAGCAGAGATACTTTAGTGGTACTTACAGCATTTATTAGCACTGACACTATAGTGATACTTATAGCACTTATTAGCACTGGCACTATAGTGATACTTATAGCACTTATTAGCACTGACACTATAGTGGAACTTATAGCACTTATTATCACTGACACTATAGTGATACTAATACTAATAGTATAATACATAATATATATAATATTGTATACTAATACTAATACTAATACTAATACTAATAGCACTTATTAGCACTGACACTATAGTGATACTTATAGCATTTGCTAGTACTAACACTATAGCACTAGAACTCACTAGCTCTGTTGTCAGGCTATTACGTAATAGCTAACTTATACTCAAACAAAGAAAATTTAAAATTCTCGTTAAAATCTAAGATTTATGTTATCAGAAGTTTGCTTCAGAACACCCTGAGCGTTAGCTCGGGGACCAGTGACCGCAGAGGATAAATGTTTAATAGGAAGTAGCCTCTCCACGTAGACCCCCTGTCTGGCTAATGCAGTGGATACTGTTTGCTGATCTTAGCGTGGAATCCTGAAATACACCGTGGATATTATATCTTCTGGACGAAGCACGCTTCTGGATATATTTCTCTCTCTTAGTGCACTGCCTACTGGCAGGTCCATGGTATATAACGCCTCCACTCTTCTCTGCCTTCCGCTTTCCTCTTCATTTCCACGTATGAGTATTGTTGGATATAATAAGAGATATATTTCATTCAACCTTTTTATTTGTTTTCCACGTCATAATAAACAACAAATACAGCATACTTAATTAGAAACTAAACAAATAATCAGGAAGAGAGTTACAATAAAAGAAGCTCTGTGAGGTAATACAGTCAGTAGCAACTACAAAGAACAACAAATACGTTTACTGTAGAACTTATGGCAACAATATTATATTATCGATATAGCAATTATTATCACATCATATACATATTACAACTTGATTACATAGTTTGATTTGAATGCTTTGTAAATGTTGAGACTATTTTCTCTCTGCTGAAATATATAGAGAAAAAGAGTCATATTAAACGTTCGACAATTAACCAACAAAATGTACGCAATAATAGAAAAAAATGAAATAGATATTTTTCTTGCTTATTTAGCTTTCAAATAATTTAGCTCAAACGTGGACGATTATTGCCACTGCGGCTAAATTAAACATGCCTGTGGGATTCACAAAGTAGAATACATCACCGCCGTGGGAATCTAATTTCCATGCATATCTCTATCACATCGTATAAGCTCATTTATCGGTGACGCCAAGGGAATTTACCCTAGATTCCTCGTCCGTTCTTACTGCAGAATAACAGGTTCAAGATACATAATTATACTCCAAGAGACTCTACTAAGGTCACTAATTCTCACTGTCAATAATTTATCGGCATTCTACTGGCAGGTTTTCCTAATAATCCTCCATATAATTTGAATTTAGCCAATAAATCTTACCCTTAATAATTTATTCAAAAGTCAGAGGATTTATAGCTTTATAACCCCTTAAAGTAGACTTCAGGTTAAAGAAATTGGCCTATTAAGTGATTTTCATTTGGCTGCATTAATATCTGCGTAATTTTGCTTTAAAATATAAAATGAATTTAACATTTAACTTACTTTCATGTTTTTCATGACCAACAAAAAAGCCTCTCACCCGATTTTGTAAAACAGAAAATTACTTGTAAATAAATGGCATATTTTTGAGTGATTTAATCATATAATCACCAAAGATCAGAGTTCGTGAAATAAATATCAAATCATAGAGCATATCTTTGGTAGCAAAACTGATATAATTCGAAAATTCAACCGAGAGAATAATATAATTTAATTTACGCAACGAATCCATATCAGGGTCGCCATCAAAGCGAATGTGCAGAATTCATGTTGTTACGTATTAAGTTAATCTGATTAAGTCGCGGCTTTTCTCACGCCGTATCTCTCCACTTAGATACCTCACAAGCACCAGGCGATGTTTTCTCTAGCATGCTGCCAATCTTTCTTCCTGATGTCAACATATTTCTCTGTAGCGAGCGATGTCATTTCGTTTAACACCAGAGCATGAGAAAAGTTGTCAACAGCTTAAACTGCGATGCAAGCAAGGATTCAGTCATGCTGTAAGCAGAAACGGAGCCTACATTTGCTATAGGAACCAAATAGGAAATAATTCATGAACTCTAGGCCTACATGTACACTGTCTAAGGGCCTTTGGTCCTTAGCGTTGCCTTCAATATTTGACTGGCTGGAGCCAGTGTCGATGTCGGTAAGATATTCGACCGCGGATCAGTATGTGCGGTTCAAATACTATGCTCTCCCGTCACTGATATCGCTTTCGAGAGACGAAGCTGAAGTTAACACCGGCTTTGCAGCATTATTACCTTATGTCTGTAATTAATCTCATAATTTACAGGTTGCTATATGAATTGCCCATCACTTACTTGTATACAGTACAAAAAACTTCAATTTAGAGTGCGTTAATCACTGTTCGGGGTGGACACGAAGGGGACTGAGTAGGAAAGGGAACATTAAGATCGGCTATCCATCGGCCTGACACCACCAAGTATACACGACTAGGTTTTTATTCGCCCATCAGAAGAGAAAAACCCACGTTGCTACGCAGTCACGAACTCGCGACCTCTCGTTCTAGAGGCTAGCTCTAAACCCACTGCTCCACAAGGCGTTCCACTTATACACAGCACAAATTTAGATAAACATTTAAAGTAATATCGCACAAAATTTAATTAAAATTAAATCAGCCGCGTTAATGTTAAATCTGATCTTGTATATTTAACGCCGGTTTCGCTGTGAACAACTGCTGAATTACTTTTAGACAACCTAAAGGTTAGTCAGTTGTTATGAAGAGTTTTTCGTGAAGTTTAATCTCTTCAAGCAACTTCTCATTGTTCTAGATTTTATCTCGTGTGGGATAATTATTCCACTCAATATGGGAATCTTATTAGCCGAGATAATGCAATCCACGTGATCACAGGATATACTCGTGTTCTTTCTACGGATATTTCTGCAGCAGCTTTTTAAAAGCGACTCAGAAATTATTTAAAACAAAAATTGCTCGGCAAATGTTTGGATTATCTATGTCAAAAAAGAATTGGATAAAGCGGCTACAAATGAATTAGAATAATTAAGCTTGAATTTTTCATTAGATTGAAATTCTAAACTAAGCAACAGCCAAATTTTTATTTACTTCACTGAAGTTTTATTTACTTCACTGAAGTTTTATTTACTTCACTGAAGTTTTATTTACTTCACTGAAATTTTATTTAGACTACATGGCTGGAGCCAGTGGCGAAGACGATAAGATACTCGACCGCGGATCAGTAGGTGCGGAATTCATATCCTAGGCTCGCCCGTCACCGACATTGCTTTCGAGTGAGGAAACTGACCATAACAACTATAGCATTTTACTGTCTAAAGTATACAATAATACATGGCTACACTACGCAGGAAAATTCATTTCAACAATACCATTAAAAATACCTTTCCTTTCCAAAAGCGTCGTCAGTAATAGTCCAAAAGTTACCAACATCATTATAGTTTGCTTTATAGGCTACTATCTGTTAATTTTTCATAGAGATTTTTTTTGTACAATTGTCGCTATTTGATTTTATCTGTATATTCATGTGTGATTGCTGTGGTATGTTAAATATTCTGTATTACGTGAATATATGGACTATCGGATGGCGCAGTGGTTAGCGCACCCGTAAATAAGTAGGAGACCAGTAGTCGGAATTTTTCCGGATAGCATCTTATAATAGGATTTGAAGAGGACTGAAAAAGTTAACGTTAGATTTATTTAGCCTACTGTATTGAAAAACGTTAAAACGATGCTTAATGTAATTGTTTTCGCTTTAAATGTTTATCCGCAGTCAGTTGATCTTAAGAATATCCAGCTGCTCTGTGTATAAGTGCGTTAGAAAAAGATATAAAATGTTGACTTACTGTTTCTGAGGTCCTGAGATCAATTCCTAGTAGAAACCACTGATATGCGAGAAATGATTGATAGATGAGAAAATGATTGATAGGCGAGAAAATGATTGATAGGCAAGGAAATGGTTGATAAGCGAGAAAATGATTGAAAGGCGAGAAAATGATTGATAAACGAGAAAATCTGTGGTACGTTTGGCAATATAACCGCTAGAAAGCTAACGATCAGACTGAAACAATGTAATATCTGTTTAAGTTTCAAATAATGAAAATAATTTTCTATTTTAAATAAATAGTGTAACGCATGTGATTTCTAATTTCAGGACCCACGGTTCAAAGAGGACTTGATTCTTCTTGGAAAACTAACTTCCACTCAACCCTCCAACTCTCCCCGGGTTCACGATCGAATCCTGGAGTGCCAGGAGTCAGTCGATGCCACCTCGGTGGAGGGGCGGGCTAGCCCCTGGAGACGGGGGTCTATATGCCCCGCCACTCTGCCCCTGCCGGGCATGCCCCGTGTGGTTAACTGTCTGGTGTGCTTGCCAATATGTAATGCTGAGGGGGAGGTGGTCGCAGTGGCCCAGCTCATGAACAAAACTAACAGCGATGATCACGTGTTCACTGAAGACGATGAAAAGGTACGCATAATTCTTCTTTCAATTGTCACTCTTAAAACACTAATTATTTCTCATTGAAATATATCAAATTTGGCATATTTTATTCTATTTTTTGGTATTACAAGTGATAGATATCGACATAGTTGATTATTTTACTATATTGCATGTTTACTTTTTACGATTAGTCAATCAGTCTATCTCTCAGTCAACGAGATTAATCAGTCGATCAATCCCTAGTGTACTACAGAAACGTCAGTTTTCATTATTGATTCAATCAATATTATGAATATTTTATTACACCATCGAAATGTGGTAGCATGTTACAACAAATAAAAAAATACCAACAGTGCATTAAAACAAATACAACTGCATTGTAATTGTAGTTGCATGCAATTGAAACCTCAAAACGATTAGTCACTTAGATTATTAATTAAAACATCAATCAATCAATCAATTAAATTATCACAGATCCATATGAAGTGGAAGTCTGTACTACAACAACTTATTGGATGCGTAACTAATATAAGATTCATGTACTTTTAATGAAAGACCTGTCTTGCAGGATGAAAATAATTAAGTTTATCGCATGTCTCAAAATTTATTTATACGTCTCTAAATAAATGACTTCTCGTAAAGGAAAACGTCTTGTAAATAGTGCATTCATGATCAAAGAACTACATGCGCGTGCTACAGTGTAATATTTAAGGTTGCTGCACGCGCAAATACGATCCTTACTAGAGCTGCTTTAAAAAGAAAAAGGAAAAAATTCTTCAGCTAAAAAACTCCAACTCAATACACTACACTCGCCGGCTGCCTTTGATCTGATTTTGGATATTTCTCGACACTTGCGTGTTATGTGTTTTTTCGGCGAGTGACGGGGTAACCATAGCAATGCGCCGCGTCACAAACGTTTTCTCTAATCTCACTGATGTCTGGTATTTAAAAAATGAATGACGTCATAATGACGTGTTCAAGGCTAAAGTAATCTTAAATGCTAAACTTTAAAGGTACATGATGATGGAATTAACGCTGACTTCAAATAGGCTTATCCTAATCGTAGAAAATCATCTGTGACAGGTGATGCCAAGAATTCTATTTATTTAAAGTGCTTCAATTTTTTTATATTCTCGACGGTATTAATATGAGGAATGTTAGGGTGAAAATACTCTAAATTATAAAATGTGTAATTTTATAGTTAATGAGCAATAGTTTATCTGTTGGTTTTACATCGAAAAATAATCGAGGGCGACTTACCTTAACTTCGACTATTGAAGCGCAACTAAAAAGGCACAAATAAGCTACTATACGAGTATCCTTATAACCATCTCGATATTTTATGGTTTTAATCGTATCAAATCAATTTTCGCAGTGATTATTTCGAGGTTTTATATTAGTCTCTATCCTGGACTCGTATTTAATCAGCCGTCGCTTTCAATTCCTTTTATTCCATCAATCCAATCAGATTCCAGCTTTACTCCGCATCGTTCAATATTTCCCAATTTATACGGAGTGCCTATTGGCATACTGGCATACTGTCGTTTTTTCGTTCTGTTTTTCTATATAGCCTTAGTTCTATGGGATAACAAATTGAATAAGTAAATGCATAAAATGACTGTAAGCTATTAAACTCTTCTGGTGTTCTAATAAACGCCAAAAATAATTTTAAAAAGTCTCACAGAAAACTGTTCTTTAGAGTCTCTAAACTCAGATACTGATCTATTGAGGTGGTTGTTTAAACTTCAGAAGCCAGCCTTTTCAGGGTTCATTAAGATTTAGTTCAAGCTTGTATAAAGGGCTAGTAAATGATCGCTGGAGTGCTCATTTTTATCTTCGGACTGAGTTTATGGATTTTGGAATTTGCACAGCTTTCGGACCTTCTTGTTGCTCGCCGGCTTGATTTTGTCTCAATAGTGCTCGATGTTGTCATTTATGACTGTAGAACTGTAATTGGTGTTAAGATATGTTCATTCGTAAGACAGTCTAAGAGTAAAAATATGCAGATTAGACCCTCTCATTTTATCGGGCACCAGGGAAACAGAGAACAAGACGACTATTTTAATTTAATTAAATTCAATTATATGATACTGTCTTTATACCTATCGGATAACTTTATGTAAAATGTGTCTGCTTGATTCTTTATGTTTAAGATACTTTTATTCAAGTAATTGTAGAAATTAAGAATATTGCATTAGGAAAACTTGATAATGAAGATAATCAAAATCTATGGGCGATAACCACTCTTCTTTAGAAGGAGATCTCTTGAACTGGAAGACTTGAATATGCAGAAGTGGAGAAATATTTATTGGATTACAAAAATAACAAATGATGTTAAGTATACATCTAAATGAAAAAGTTAGTTCATATTATTTCTATGATAGTTATTTCCTTATAGAAGTATTATAATGAGGACTTGAAAGAAAAGAACTGATATTAAAGATATCGGGTGACTTCATGAGATATTAATAACTTGAAATACTTACAATAAATGTAGAAAACTAAGGAGGAAAACTAGGACGATTTGTGTAATGTCAACTTTTTAAAAAATCACATTATTAGCCATAAATTTCGTTATAGATATAAAATTATGACACAGTATTGGATATTTATAGCAAATTGTAGTGTCGCGAAAATCAGTACAGCATTAATAGCAACGTTTTGCAACATTATTACTTTCTGGTTCTTTAATCTTTAATAAAACCAGGATGAAGATTGGTATCGGAGTCTAATTAAAAACCTCCTGTAATCAATCAAATAGCAACTGTCTCACTCTGGCGGTCGATATGAAATATTAAACCCAGTTCGCTCACAAGCTGTCGAACCTAATCCTAACTGTCACTGACAAATGCAGGGGAGGGTTGGATAGAGATTGTCACCCCTCCCACTAAACTTTTAACATAGTAAAATGTATTTTAAAAATATAATACTTTCTCTTTCTCTCTCTTAGTGCACTGCCTACTGGCAGGTCCGTGATGTTTATCGCATCCACTCATCTCTCTCTTCCGTTTTCCTCTTCACGTTCACATACGAGTGTGGATCTTTAAATCATCTATAACATTCCTTTTTATATACCATTATTGTCTTGGGGGATTCTGCTTATGACGAGGTGGACCCCGTATGCCTTCCTCAGCTTCGACTAACATTTACTGGGCAGGGGCGTCATTCCCCGAGAAAACAATCCTGTTTACCCATATAATACTATATAATACTAAATAACATAGTTTGTAATTATAAATTTATGATATAAAAATACATGCATAATTCGTATAAGATATACAAAATACGGTACTTGGGTAAACAGGGTTGTTTTCTAAGGTAATGTACTACTTGTTGATACATGTTAATACCTCTTATTTGCCTCTAGTTACTCCTATAATAACGTAGAGTATTTCGATTACGACTAATTAGGATTAACTAGTTTGGACCAATTTAATAAATTAATAAAAATACAAAAAATATAAAATGAATACAACCATTGAAAGTAAATCATACAATAGGTGCATAAAATAGTTTATAAATTAACTATTAAATTAACTATTTAATTAGTAAATTAATTAGTAATTGCTAATTTTATGCTATTATAAGCTGTATAAAGAATAGATAACAAGTCTAAAACATACAAAGGAGGTAGCAGCTAAATAATAAGGAATGTAGCTGGATAGCCACCCCCTTATTACTAATAAAACATTGAAGAAGGTTCGATTGCATGTCTTAAGTCAATCAGGATAGAAACAACCTGTGCCTATCAATTCATTTAATCCTTAGTCAGACCAGATAGTGAACGATTTTCATTTGGGAGCTGATTTCACATCAAAATAGCAAAAAAATTCATCTCATATGCTATTTTTTCGTCCACAGGGTTAGTGAAATGATAAAATTGAGCTGTTTTACTGAGAAGCATCAGACTGAGCAATGTCGACACGCCGACAGCGACCATCGATTCTACGGTGAACCAAATTAACTTTTCTGCTCGGTTCAGGCGCTCTCCTGCGCAATACAGTATAATGTCAAATCTATAACAATACGGTTCGTTAGGTCGACAGAGTCGCTTGCAATCGAGACCTAAAAAATCCCGAGTTGAAAAGCTGAAAATTATATTATCTTAGTTATAGCACTCTTCGTGCTGTGCTCGAGGTACTGAAGAATAGATCAATCATTAACTGCACATGTCGTAAGAGGCGATTAAGCAAGAACTGAGGTAGGCTACGGCAAAACCTCCTCTGAAGTATCAATTTTCTCAAGCTATATCTATCTCTCTCCTAGTGCACTGCCTACTGGCAGGTACATGGTATATAACGACTCCAATCTTCTCTGTCGTCCGCTTTCCTCCGCTATTCACACCCAAAGTAAACTTTGGGTGTGATTGGGAACCTTGAACCTGTTACTTAGCAGAACACAGAAGAGAGAGAAAGAGAGAGAGAGAGAGAGAGGGGGGGGGGGTTACAGCACATGTGATGCTCATATTTCAAATTTTCTAAACACTTTACTGAAGTGCATTACATTTGAAGATGATCCTGCAGGCTAAGTAACTATGATTTCATCATTTAGTCCTGATGTTACAATTTCCATTGCTCCCCATTTCAGAAAATTGCATATTAGTCAATAAATTTGCTGATTATTTATTTGATTGATTAAAACATTGTATTATATATTCTAAACAGTTTTTTGTCCATCTGATCAATTTTGTTATATTCCTATGTTAATTTTTTTGTATTAGTGACATAATTCAAATAACTATTTTTTATTTTCACAACTAGTAGGATAGTACCTGGTTAATTACATGAAATTGTTTGAAATTTTTGATGACATTTTTCTTTGCAGATGTTGGAGACGTACCTGGCATTCTGTGGTATGGCCATAAGTAACGCCAGAGCAATAGAGTCCTACACTCGAGAATATGACAGGAATAAAGTAAGACATATTAATTAATTAATTAGTTAATTAGCTGATTGATTAACATAAATCGGCTGGAGTTTCTTATCTTATCTATCCGTTCTTAGGTGAGCTATTGTAAAATATGTAAAGCTGATGTTAACGTCAGTTTCATCTCCCAAAAGCGATATCAATGACGGTCGAATTCCAGATTTTAACCCAGCACATACTGATCCGCAGTCGGATATCTTACTTACATCACCACTGACTCAAGACATCGTAAACGTTTGTCTCTGAGTTACATTAGAACTACGTGCAGGAGGTGATAGCCCACTCTTCGTTAATTGCCTTAAATCTGACGATGGAAACGCCATCCATCACACGAAAGAATCACTCCGAAACTGACGCAATCTTCTTGAGCATTCGTACGGTTGCTTTTTCAATTGCAGCCGGTCTAGATTTAAGAATAACCTTCCAATACCCTGAGAATTTTTCATTAAAGCTGTCAACACTCGGACTCTCTAGGGATTACCAACCATGCAATAACCTAGGGCGACTTAGCTTAACTTCGACTATTGAAGCGCAACTAAATTGGCATAAATAGGCCGTTATTCGAGTATCCTTATAATCATCTACAACATCAGGGTACAATTCCGCTTTTACTGCGGAATTGCATAATAATATGTAAACTAAATTAGCCAAATAATTATCCGTTACATTAGTTAACTAGTAGATTGTAGCACCAATTTCTCTATTATTGGTTGGAAATCGGTTGGATACATTTTACGCGCCTGATCATTTAGATTTCTAAAACTTTCATATAATTGAGGCATCTAATGCTAATACTATTTAGTGATTAAAGACCCCCAGAGTTCCAGTCACATTGATTGATTAGATCATTTTAATCTTATACTAAGTTAGGCTGTTATATGTTTTCTCGCTGACCCGAATAGTGACTACACGGTACCTATAGCTTCATTGATTGATTGATTAATTTATTGATTAATCAATAAATTGATTTATTGATTGATTTGCCTAATAGTCTATTGAATGAGATATTGTTTGATTGATTGGTTATCTGAATGAATGATTTATTGATTGATTTATTGATTATGTTGCTGAAGGCTCTTCTGGAGGTGGTGCATGATCTTTTCGAGGAGCAGACCTCGGTGACTGGGGTGGTGACGAAGATCATGCAGAGAGCTCAGACCTTGCTGAACTGTGAGAGATGTGTCGTGCTTCTGGAAGACCCTGCCAGCGATAAGGTAAATCTCAGTTTGGATTTAATTCTTCATTTAAAGCTGGTAAAGCTAAGGCTAACGTCAGTTTCCTCACTCGAAAGCGATGTCAGTGTCGGGCGAGCTCAGGATTTGAACCCCGCACATACTGATCCTCGGTCGAGTGTCTTACTGACTTCGCCACTGGCTCCAACCATTGTCTCAATAGTTCAATGCTTATGCACTTCATGTACGTAATGAAGTTTTAAATGACAAACTCTAATGTGAATTGTATCTTCATTTAGAGTGTCTCAATAGCGTATTGGTTAGAGCTGTCAGGTAATTTCATGAATTTTTAAATGAAAATCCTGAGATGAATTGAACACTGGTGGATTCGATTCTCAGGCAATTTAGTCCATTTACCGTGTAACCAGTCCAGTGAATGTCCAAGATTTTACTCTCAGATCAGCGCGGCTGGGATTCCAAACCCGCGAGGATTCAGTTCACCTCAGGATCTGTCATTTAAAACTTCATGTGCTACGAAATATTTCCAGCAGTAATGATAAGAATAGAATATAACAATGGGGATTTCCTTAAAACAACTTTATTGGTAAAGTATTGATGAAAAGATTTCTTGTAGGTTTGCATGAAAAGACTATAATAGTTGTCTATAGAATTGCACCTGTGCTCTGCTGCACGGCGTTCATTATGATGTCAGAAATGAATGCGGACTTGAGATCACTCTAATTATGCTAGCCTCTCTTCTAATAATTATTTCCTGCGACATGAACGCATGAGATTACGCCATTGACCCCCGGGCTACAATATTATAGTAGGGAGGGGCACCATAATACTTTTTCTAAGAAACCTTTGCAGCAACTAGGTCAAATACGAGATGCTCACTCTTTGCTTATCCAAATTAAAATTGTAAATATTATTTGAGCATTTATTTTAGGAGAAACATTATCTTCAATAATTTTAATTTTTAGTTTATTACAGAGTCGAATATTTTAAAATACGTGTTACTATATTTAGATAGTGGCGTCGGGGCTTGGACGGATACGTAGTGGATTAACTTCTTAGTGGGTTTAGGATTAACTAAATCCACTACCACGTAGTGGATTAAGTATATAGTGGATTTATGTAGTGGCGTAGGGGCATGAGTGACTAGGTAGTGGCGTTGGGGCATGAGTGACTAGGTAGTGGCGTAGTGGCATGGGCGACTAGGTAGTGGCGTAGGGGCATGGGTAACTAGGTAGTGGCGTAGGGGCATGGGTTACTAGTAAGTGGCGCAGGGGCATGGATGACTAGGTAGTTGCGTAGGGGCATGGGTGACTAGGTAGTGGCGTAGGGGTATGGGTGACTAAGAAGTGGCGTAGGGGCATGGGTCACTAGGTAGTGGCGTAGGGGCATGGGTGACTAGGTAGTGGCGTAGGGGCATGGGTGACTAGGTAGTGGCATAGGGGCATGGGTAACTAGGTAGTGGCGTAGAGGCATGGGTTACTAGTAAGTGGCGCAGGGGCATGAGTGACTAGGTAGTGGCGTTGGGGCATGAGAGACTAGGTAGTGGCGTAGGGGCATGGGTCACTAGGTAGTGGCGTAGGGGCATGGGTGACTAGGTAGTGGCGTAGGGGCATGGGTGACTAGAAAGTGGCGTAGGGGCATGAGTCACTAGGTAGTGGCGTAGTGGCGTAGTGGCGTGGGTGACAAAATATGAACGTAGAGTTAGCGGTTCTTGATTGGAGGTACAGCATCTTTCCAAACGTTCTCAAACTTGACTCTCATGCATTCACATTAAAAATATCAAATTTTCCATCGACCAGTGTCGCACAATAATAATAACAACAACTAGATTGCTACAGTCATCAATGACAAAATCGAGAACTATTGAGACAAAAGCAAGCCGGCGAGCAAAAAGAAGGTCCAAAAACGGTGCAAATTCCAAAATCCAGAAAAAAGATTACACAATGCGTAAGCTATATGAACCTCAGCGTCCATTCGCCCACTGGAGGATTCCATGTTGTTTATTCCAACGACTGCCATCACGGCTTGACTCGCTTCCTGTTCTAGGAGATTAAATCCGGTGCATGTCCGGCAGAGTATCAGCATGTTCAGGCAGTCCCGCTTCCACCAAGCACGTGATGTCTTTCGGGAAGATCTGTAAATATTGACTCTTGCTTATTACGACTTCCGGATGAATGATCTCGTTAGAAAATAACAATGTATTTATATCCTTCAGAGATGAATGATATCATAGTGCAGACTGGTATGGTCTACATGCACATTATTTTGTAAGAGATGACCTTTTTGCTCCTGTACGCTGAACGATATCTCCCGCAATCCGATTAATTCTAATATTTCGACATAGTCACTGTTTACGGCTAATGAGGTAACAGTTTCATTTGTTAAAATTGCTGATTCATGGAATAAATTCATATATTGAGCTTATAAGAGATCTATTCAAAAGAATAATGGAGAAAACTAATATGCATTTCTCATAGAAACCGAGATACTTTTCAATTGCTTTCCTTGGAATCCGTTTGTGGTCACTTTTACTGGCTTTGCTCAACACCTAGTTTCACTAGTGCTTTTCGAGTTGGTCGGTACAAGGTTCATATTCCTAATCACATCCTGCTTTTATTCCGCACAAAGAGCACTCCATCGATCTGCAAGCTAATCACTTCACAAAATGTTTTGCCTTATGAAAACACTTTTATTTAACTTATAGCTTGAGAATTATGACCATTGAGTTGATTTTCTGGTACTTTACTCAGTCCTTGCTTAGTCGTCTCTAACATGTTCATGCAGTTTACAATTGTTCTATTCTTCAGACGCCCGGACACGTCACGGACACGTATGCGCTGTTGAGTTTATGTGTGGTTACTTTGCAGTAAAATCTATCCCAACTATCAAAAGCTACATTTATAGCCTGACAAAAACAGACAAATTTTCTCGGGAATATGTAGGCTACAAAAGTTAAATAGAAATCTATGGTCTGATTTCTTGGTAAATTTTACTAATTTTGACTTGAAGAATATACTATGGTATGGCAGTATAAGATAATTTAAATTTTAGAAGCCTAAAAATATTTGAAAGCCTAAATTTTAGTTCAAGCAACTCGTCCTATCATGATTTTCCCAATTTTAGCGTATACTCTCAAACATCGTGGAACTTCGGTGCGCACAAAGAGACCTTCTGAGACTGTTGTTAAGATACTTAAGCTGTGGATTAGACTAAGTTTTCATTTTCCAGTTGTTTCTGACAAGTGAAATTTTTAAAAGTTATAATGCACAATTCCTCGAGCGTTTAATAAACGTTTTACTACAGATGTCTTTTCTTATCTACAACTGATATAGGTATACCATTAGTAGTATCTCTGTTTCTGATACCGCAAGATTAGAATTGACAAAAAATCAGTAATTTCGCTCAGGGTTGTTTAAGTTTAAGGAATGTTCATCTGAACTTACAGAAACTATGAATATATGTCTTTAATATAGCCATGGATTATCCATTAGCTTCCGCTAAATAAAGGTGTTATAAATAGCCCACGACCATACATAAAGATTCCTGTCCTTGAGATTTTATAAGCAGTTTTGAAAAGGTTGTAGAACGAAAAAGCTGCGATGAAAAGGAATACGGCTCAATTAGTGAAGCCGTAAAAGGTTTATGCCGGCAGCGTAGTTCTCTTTCAAAAATATATAATAATAAATCATTTAATTCAGGTTTCGGCTTGGTTTTAATAAGTTCCAAAATTGCTATTTACTGTACATCGATTCCTGCCATGGTAAAGATAATTTATTTATCGTACTTATTGGAAAATGTTAAACGTAATGTTATTGCAAATTATATTATCAAAACAATAGACAAACAATTTTAGTGCGTCGTTTTTAACACTGTGAAAAATTAGTCCAAGGATCTATTTCTTATCGCAGAGGATCTGTAAGAGACGGGCCTGATAGGATTTGAATTCGAGGTGTCCTGCTTGACCAACAAGTGACCTCTTAGCTTCGCCATCAAACCGGATTTTGGTTTGCACCGTTTTGGACCCACACTGTTCTCATCGGATTGGATCTGGTACCATAGTGTTCAATGTTGTCATGGACGACAGTAGCACTCTAATTACGTTATTGTTGTTGTTGTTGTTGCTATCAAACCACGGCGGACTATGAAGATCTGCAGAACTCTGCATGTAGAAAGAAATTTTGAGCTGAAAGAGCGCTATAAATATTTTAATTTTCTAGAACAATAAAAAGCAAGTCTGACCATTGCAGAATCTCTCACCTTTCGGACCTTGATTCATTACTTTTAAAAAGCAATCGCAGATAAATTTTTTCCGGAAAGTAGATGAGATATATTCGCACTTTAAATTGTGGCTCGTTTGACAATTGTTGTATATCAGGTTGACAATTTAAAACACCCATATCTCGTGCAATTTCTCTTGCTTTTAAGACCTGAAAGCCGTACCGTGGAATTAGCGTTACAACTGTTGCAAGTAACTTCTGTTACATTAATTTTGTGACGGTAGCTCGAGTGTGTCGAGTCGTCTTGAAGAGAAGCCTTGTGCTTCTGAACCTTGACGTTAAACTCACTACAACCCCGTGGAATTAGCAATGTCTATTTACCCAATAAGCAGTGGTGATGGAGTTTAATGGTAAGTTAATACCAGTGGCTTGCCATTAACTTACTGTTACCTTAATCTTTGTGACGGTAACTCTAGTGTGTCGATTCGTCTTGAAGAGAAGCCTTGTGCTTCTGAACCTTGACGTTAAGCCCACTATAACCTACCAACCTACCTACCGCTGAATTAAGGAAGCTAATGTGTTTGCAGAGATCATTGCTAGATCAGATGACCACGGATCGATGTTGGATTCTGTTAATAGAAAATGTCAACGGATCGTCTGAACTGAAAGGACTAAATAAACCGCTTCCTGTCTGAGCGTGTATCACACACCCGACTACACATTTAGGTTACCAGAATAACAGCAACTCTGTCCAAAATAGACAAAACCGTAAATTATCCGAATAGCATCTCCGGCCAGGGGCAAATAGTTCAACTGATCCAGGCGTTTCTAGGACAACTTAGCCAGCTTAAGCATTGCTAGCTTAAGTATTGACAGCTTAAGTACTGCCAGCTTAATTATTGCCAGCTTAAGTACTGCCAGCTTAATTATTGCCAGCTTAAGTATTGACAGCTTAAGTATTGCCAGCTTAAGTATTGCCAGCTTAGTTCGTAGTGAGAAATCTTTATATAGTAAAAGGGAGGCGAATGAAAAGCAAACATTTTAGAATTTTTCTGGAATTTAGATGTGTACAGTGCACTTCATAAAATAATCGTGGCCAGTAAACCGATCACGCTTAGGCCCCTATGTTAATAAAGTTTATAAGATTAATAAGTATTTGCTATGATGGGCTACGCTATTCAGAAACAGCAACAACAGAGAAAGAAATAGCAGAGTGTTTTATATGTTGAATGTTTTATATTAGTGTTGATAATAAGATGATATCGCATGATGACGACCACAGAAAATCACCTCTGCTGCTCATAAACGTCATGTGTCAAATGTGTGTGTTGAAGTGATGTGTTATTATCACACATAAATTCACAGATAGAAGTCGATATTCCTCAAGTCAGCATACGTCATATGTTGATATGAAGTGATGGGCAGAGGATAGAAATATGTGGAGAGTTATATGCCATAGGCCTGCCAAAAAGGCAGTGCACTAATAGAGAGAGAGAGAGAGAAAGAGAGAGAGAGAAGTTTTAAAAGAAAAGTTGATCATCTACAAATGCGATAAACGAGTAAACAGAGAATATATTATGTTAAAAATATTAAATGATGTTGATGGATATATTATATAATATATATATATATGATATTGGAGAATATATGACATTTAATAATATATGACATTTAATAATAGATGTTAAATAATTTGCATGTACGATATTAAAGAATGTATATTAAAGCATAAATGATATTAGAGAATACATGATGTTGAAGAAAATATGATATTAAAGAATATATTATATTAAATCGTTACCATTAAAATAATCCGGTATGATAAATTACTATAAGTTGAATTATAAAGTCCTATGGACTTATGCCGTTATGCTTGTGTTTATTTTCAAACATGGGAAACATTTTTGATTTAAAGTTGTAATAGCAATCCCTATCCTCGGTGAATTCGGGTTGATGAATGTGCTGTGGTGCGATCGAATCCATGCAGTCCAGAACTGAGGCAGGATTATGAAATCCGGTCAGCGCTGAATTGATAGCTGAATATGAAACTCATTCGTCGGAATTCCGTAGAGAGATGTATCAGAACATGTTACAATTTAAAATTATACAGTAGTTGACATAACAACATTTACATGTAGAGTGCTGCAGTCATCATTGAAAACATCGAGCGATATAGTAGAAGCGCAATACAATACATCTCAATACAATACGGTGTAGTTCATTACAATAAATACGATGCGAAATGATACGATACGATAAACGACGCGATGCTATACGGCAAAATTGAATGGTAGCGTAGAAATATAAATTTACTGATTTTTTTTACCTATTCACACCCTAGTTATATAGATACGTACAAGTATATGGTTGAACCCCTAATTATTTAGATATATACATGCATATGGTTGAACCCTAGTTATAGATATATACATTATATGGTTGAACCACTAGTTATATAGTTATATACATGTATATGGTTGAACCAAGTAGTTATATACATGTAGATATATACAAGTATATTGTTGAACCCCTAGTTATGTAGATATATACATGTATAGGCTATGGTTGAACCCCTAGTTTTATATATATATATATATATATATATGCATGTATATATATGTCTATTCTTTGATTTACAAAATTATTCTTAAAGTGGGTTATTCTTTGATTTTACAAAAGCATTCGACACAGTCGATCACAGTATTTTACTCGATAAACTTTGGCATTATGGGATACGCGGTATTACTCATACTTGGTTTAAATCATATCTTTCAGACCGTTTCCAATTTGTTGTCGTTGATAATGTTAAATCTACTGTTTTACCGATATAACATATCTTTCGCATACATATAGATATTTCGCATACATTCAATGTTAGCCTTTTTGTAGAGGTCTGTTAGATTATTGGCATTAGCAAAAGTATTTAAATCATCTGCAAATAATTTGAGACATCCTTCAATAGAGGCATTTTGAATATCATTAATATATTGTAAAAATAAGATAGGACCCAAGATTGATCCTTGGGGTACACCAATTTTCATCATATATTATTTTGGGTAATTACTATTGAAAATTGCGAATCGTTCTAACTTCTCATTTAATGTATTTGAAGCATGCTCAATATGGAATGCTATACCTATTGCAATTCGCAACTTAAACTCTTTTAATTCTTTTAAGGTGTCATACAGACTTTTTCTTATGGAATCTTGGTAATTATTGAATTACTATTTAAAATCTGATATATATTAGATAATCGTATCATATATTATTTTGGGTAATCTATTTACAATCCTAGTGACATAAACGTAACATATTACTGTTGTCATGTTTTAGACAAAACTTTAGTGTTCCTTCGATTTTCTTCTTTCTTTGTTTACTGCGGTGGTCAGCTTGATAGGGTACTTCAGTACCCTCTCTGATGGCCGCGGTGAGCAAATTTTAGTATCTCTTTGATGTTACATATGTTGATTCTCACTTTTGTCTGCTGATTTATCTGTTTTCACAATTATTTGTCGGTGTTTGATGAATTTATAAATAATAAACATGTGTACTACTATATGGTTGAACCTATAGTTATATAGATATATAACGTATATGGTTGAACCCCTAGTCATATAGATAAATACGTGTATATGGTTGAACCTATGCAACATTAGCGGCATTTGAAGTGTCGAATTTTATCACTCTCGCTGGTTCAATACAGTACATCGAGGTTATTTAGTACTCGCTGTCCAGCTCGACCCTCTTTCATTGCGGCCTCCAGAACAAATTGAGTCGAGTAATAAAATAGAGCGCAGTGGCTCTTTTATTGCTTTTGCACATTTCTATGATTTTCGCTACAGATTGGCAAAGAGGTTTACCGGTGGTTGAGGGGAGAAATGGTTCCCCAACTTGTTATATTTCGTAGAACATTGGATAAAGCTAAAAAGCTCAGGCTAACGTCAATTTCCTCACTCCAACGCGATGTCAGTGACGGGCGAGCCCAGGATTTGAACCCCGCACCATCTGATCCGCGGTCGAGTATCTTACCGACTTCGCCACAGGCTCCAGCCAGGATCTTTGTTAGTTTCGTGTTTAAGAAATTCAAAGGAATTTTAGATGATTTAAAGATCACTCGTATGTGGACTTGAATTGGAAAACTGAAGATATAGACGAGTGCAGGCGCTTTGTACCATGGGCCTGCCGGTAGGCAGTGCACTAAGAGAGAGAGAGAGAGAGAGAGAGAGAGAGAGAGAGTTTAGTTTATAGGCATGCAAGAGTATGTTGTCATGGACGATTGCTACTATGACCTCTAATGGCAATTTTTGTGAACTTCAGCAGGTTTTGAACATGACACTCGCGAGTTCGCAGATATTATGAATGAGTAATAACAACAATTAGAGTGCTACAGTCATCAATGACAACAATGAGCAGCGACGAGCACAAATATAAAATTAAAATATAATATAAGAGTAAAAGACAGCTGACACAGTCTCAGCATTTCACTTGTAATCCCTTCAGAGTTTGAAGTCAATCTGATAGCGGACTTCTTTTTGTACGACTTCAGATGGAAGTGAGAAGTGGTAGGATCAATGTGGAGTCAAATACTAGGGGTGATTTTATTGAGTCTCCCTACGAATTAAATTTTCCTAACTGATCTTGTCGGATATATTGTAAATGGGTGAGAATGGCGGCCTTGTATTTGGTGGAAATCTCGATATGAAAAATTGACAAATTGCCAGAGTCACCGAAAGTGAACTACTCTATCATTGACCCTATATCTATTGCTCTCCAGCAAATTTCTTCCATTTTAATTTCTAATATGTTACACCATGCTGTTCTTTCATCAGGTTAGGGTGTCAGTGAGTTTTTCTAATATAGACCAACTTGTACTCGTTAGTGTGTTTACTGAAATATGCCTCGAATTCTTTAAAACTCATTTAATTTAAACTATATAATTAACCTATCTGCGTTTTGTTACATTGAGTCAATTTATTGTAAAAAATATATATTCTATTCGAACATGTATCTCTTGAGAGTTATGCATCATCTCCTCTCTGGCTTAAACAAATATTTGAAAATCATTTTGCGGAATTAGCCAACGTTGGGTTCGTTTGCAATTGGGCAACAAAAACAACAAGAACAAAAAAATTCACAATTGCTGCAGCAACAATGTTAATAATAAACAATTAGACTGCTACTGCCGTCCATGAAAACGTTAAGCAATACGGAAAGTAAAGCGCCATAAAAATTCTAGAAGATGTAACTGAATCATTTTCAGAGGGTGTATGATTTTTCGTCTGTGAACGGAACACGTTAGATCACTGGATTACTGCTAGACTGACTTTCACTGCTATTTATCAGCCTTATTAGTGTCATATACTAGTCCCGACCCTAGTTAAACTGGGATACAAGGGATGATGATGATGATGATGATCAGTGTCATATGCTATCTGTCCTATCTGTGTTCAATTTATTTATCGCCTGTTCTATTTATAGCCTATTCTAGTTATAACCTGTTCTATTTGTAGCCTGTGTTCTATTTATAGCGCTATCTGTGTTCAACTAACTGGTTCTAAAGTTGGAAAATTTACTTCTCTAAATCTAAATTGCTGCTAAGAAATCGTTACGGAATCAACTTGAATCTTTTGAGTACAGTCCAAGTTAATTATGCATTTATTTACATGTAATTCCTATTTATAGAATTATCCTCCAAATTGTCCTGTAAATGAAAGACGATTGTAGAGAACGAAATAACCATCGGTCCAAGGCTCGACTTAAACTGTATATTTAGAAATAATCTGCTCGAAAGAATTTTGAATTACATCTCGTTGACGGATTGTTTAAAATCTCTAGGAATAGAGATAGTTATCAAGGATATAAATAGTAGGTCTTTACGAGGAAATCACAATAGCAATATTGCTAGTCCTGCTTGCACGTGTTCAAACATAGTACAGACGGCTAAGTTTAAGGGGCGACTTTAAACTAGAAATATCACGGAAAATATTAAATAACGTTTCAAATTGTTTCCGATATACTAAATAATTTTGTCTATTGTTTCAATTTTTTCTTTGTTTCGGTTTTCATATGCAAAACAACCGCACGTGTTTACAAAATTTCCTTTTTAGTAGCTCGTTACTTATTGTGTTCGTTATTTCTTACTTCTTCTACTTGGCTATTAGTAATCGTTACTGATGCTTGCCGGAGCGGATTTAAGAATAACCTTCCAACATTCTGGAGATGTTTTCATTCAAAGCTGTCAACACTCGGTCTTCCATGGCGATCGCCTAACTATCTACTAACCGAGCGCGACGTAGCTTAACTTCATTTCTTTGTCGAGCAGCTTAACTAAGTGCGCTAAATCCCGCAACCCAAATCCCGTAGATTTGAAAGTGTACGTTATAAAAATGTACTTTCATCGAGCCCCCCGCACCTCTCTCTACTACAAATGAAATTTGTAAAAGAAAAGGAAAACGTCGGACACAATTTTAAAAACAGACGTAATTTAAGAGCAGTGTAATTCAATCCGCCGTTAATTAGAGAATGCATCGCTAGCGATACTGTCTTTTCAGACAGTGTTCATTTTCAGATTTACCTTGTTTGGATTGTTTTTAAAATCACTTGGACAGATTAGGCCCATTAAATTCAAGCTTCTCATTTTAAAAATATGACTTAAGATTTTCCTTTGTGTTTCTTAAAACCAAAACTAATTAGAGAAATTCGTTGGTCAATTAAAACGCATCAGCTAGGTACTTTTTACCAGGTACTATGCGAGATCTTTCACCGGTTAATTACCGGTGACAAAATTGGTGAAATATAATTTGCCAATTTTACGTATTTGTGTATAGCTATGGTATTGTTAGCTTCGTTAGCTAAATCTTTAATCTTTCACAAACATAAAGGCTATTTGACAGATTTTTCTGTTACATTTTAGGTATCTGAGCAGTGTCAACTATTTGATCTGAAACAGTCAAGGAATGGGCAAACACGACCCACGTAAGTTGCAACAGTTTTTTCAATTTTTATTAAAATTTTGTTCCTGTCTACCCATTCACAACATCCATATATATATATATATATATATATATATATATATATATATATATATATATATATACACATACAAGCATACATATAGGCCTCTATATATAAAATTAGACTTTCAGACAGACTTAATTAAAAACTCATTGAAATCAGCATTCAAAAGTTATCGTTTAAAAGCTCTATCTTTAATTTTTTAATTTTAGATTATTTCATTGACATCGGTGTTGTTTGGGACTGATGTCAAGTGTTGCAGATATACCAACGACTTGATAACGTTATCGTTATGCCTCTAAATTATTGTTTGTGAAATTGTAGTTGTGCTTCGAGATTACTGCAACATTATGAAAATGTTGAAATAGAAATTAACTAATAATATCATTAGTAGCCTAGTTGTGTTTTGCAACTAGTCACTTCCCTTAAATCCCATCTAACCAAGGTCGGGATAAGTTTAGAATATTTCTTAGCAATTTCTGGAGCCTTTGCGCTCACCAACCGAATGCCCTTTCTCACGTTGGTTTAGATCTTAGTGCATTGTCGCCTTTTACGATACGTGCAGTCCTCAGTTGGTTCATGCTTCGGTATCCCGGACACAACACGGGTAATTTTGCAACTAGTCAGTAGTTTGTTTATTATGGCGGCAGATCGCCTGCAGTGTTACAGCTGGACATAAGGGCCTCAGATCAACTCTCACCCAGTTCTAACGAGATCATCAATCTTACTGACGAACAGCTCGAAACTATCTACGCCGTAGCGGTCAGTACAAAATTAATCTAGAATTTTTGACTATTGATTTATTTATTTAATTAAATATCCATCATATATATATTTGTTATTTAATCATTTAGAAACTGAATGATAAAAAAACTAATAATATAATATCTAATATTAGAAAAAAATCACTAATATTAATATAGATAGTGCTTTAAAAAATAATAGTTAACAATAGTGCTTTAAAAAAATAATAGTTAACAATAGTGCTTTAAAAAAATAATAGTTAACAATAGTGCTTTAAAAAAATAATAGTTAACAATAGTGCTTTAAAAAATAATAGTTAGCAATAATGCTTCAAAAAATAATAGTTAACAATAATGCTTTAAAAAATAATAGTTAACAATAGTGCTTTAAAAAAATAATAGTTAACAATGAAATGCCTAATAATAAAAGAATAAATACCTATCATACAGACGAGTATTTATTATTTAAATACCTATCATACAGACGAGTATTAATTATTTAAATACCTATCATACACACGAGTATTTATTATTTAGATACCTATTATCACCTCATAATTTAGCTTCTTCTGTACGTCATAAAGTATAAACTATACATGTGAGTTAATTTAAGATAAAACCCATTTTTAAGTATATACAACATGTAGAGTAAAAACTATAACAGGCACCGAGGTAATTATATACAGTAAGTTTTACATGTAGGTTTATGTCATGTAGCTCCTTAAAGTACTGACATAGGGTCACGTATTGTAATGCATGTAACACGAAGTAATTTAGAATTCAAAGCAATTTAATTAATTAATTGAAATGACAGTAAATATAATTTAAAATATTGCTTCTTTTCAGTACTAATTTTTAAACGAATAATAAAATGAGGCCAGTATGCAGCTGTTACAACCTGCACTAATGAATTTAGTTTAATAAATTAATTGCTTGCACAAATTTCAATTAATACAAAAAATACAAAAGATCGAATCAAATGGATAAAATAACATTGATCACATTTAATAAAATTAGACTTTGTTTACACATTGTTTTAAATTTAAAAAAGTTTTAACTTATTCGAACACCGTTATTTTATGCAAATATAATTTATTATATTATAATCTTCCCTATCGTCTCTCACTAGCATTTCGCTCCACTGATGCCAATCTTCTCTCGTTCCAAGTATTCTCACGTCATTGGGCAGACGTTCATTTTCATACGCAGCACCCACAATCTGGAACTCTTTACCTGCTAATCTTCGCTCATGTCTTTCTCTTTCAACATTCTCTAGCAAGCTTAAGACTTACCTTTTCCCATCATAGACATAATCAATCTACCCTGACCATTTTTGACCACCGGATTGGCTTTCGTTTAGGACCTTACTTACAAGAATAAGTATGATATGTATGAAACTAAAGCTAAACTTGTGGTCTTATGTTAACTGACATGATATTTAATACTAATTCTAAATATCATTATTTATATTTTTTTGTTTTCTATATAATATTCTGCAGCATGATTTGGGTAACCCTGGTGTAAATGGAATACTCTGCAAGCCTATCAGAGATAGCCGCTCAAGAACTATAGGTAAGAGCTACAGTGCTATAATATATAATATAATATATATTATAATATATAGCCTAATATAATATATAATATAATCTTTAATATATATATATAATATAATATATAATATAATATATAATATTAACTACTGGTGTTTCTAACATGTATATGTTCTCTCTATCTCTCTATCTCTCTCTCTCTCTCTCTATCTCTCTCTCTCTCTCTCTATCTCTTAGTGGACTGCTTATTGGCAGGTCTATGGTGTATAACCGTTCCACATATTTCTATCCCCTGCCTTTCTCTTCTTATAATTCTTCTGCCATTCTTCTTAGTGTTCAAATTTAGAATAGTGTACCCGATTCCACAAAAAAGGTTAAAAATGTGTACAATTTTAGAATCCTATATAAATCTTTTTTCATTCAAGAACTATTAAAATATACTGGTAGAACCACTTTCCCATACCATCTCGGCGACTAGCTAGATAGAGCAATGCTCTCACTAGGGACCGATTGAATGGTATTGAGCTTGTTTTAATTAATTGCATCAATCACTATGTTTGTTTCAATTTTATGCACCTGTTGTATGACTTACTTACAATGGTTGTATTCATTTTGTGTTTACTTGTAGCTGATTGTACTTCTGTTGTTCATCGTTTGAAATTTGAAATTAAACTTACTTCTATCTCTCTCTCTTTCTCTCTCTCTCTCTTATCATGTTTATATTAGCATCGCGATAAGAACGTGTATATGTTAGCAACTTGGCGTTGTGATTGAAAACTGTGTCTGAATTATTACACCGTCAATTTAGGTATTTATAAATCAAACCGTTATTCCATTCCAGTTAAATGATATGATTTAGGGTGGTGGGGGTAGAGCCGGTAGCATTTTAAGTTATAGAATCGGTAAGTTTAAAATCCGGCACTCGCCCGTCACAGATATTCTCTCTAGTCAGAAATATGTAGCTTTAAATTTTAGATAAAATACAGTTCGAAATTACAATTAAATTAGTCTACCTAAGCTGGGATCACTATTACGTCTTCGGTTTCCTACAAAAAAAATGTAGGCAAGGAAATATGAAATGTGTATGAATATCACATTGAATTCTATCTGCAAAGAACTATAGAAGAAATGGCTAAGAGATTTTATGTGTTTAAGAAAAATTGTTTTCGATCTTTAAATGTTTAGCATCTTCTAAGTCTATGCTTGCGCGATACTGATTAAGTAAAGTCTGAAATTAATATTTCGCGAAGTTCGCATTCTGATTAATTTTGTGAGATAATAATTTAATAGTTGAATAATTATGGTTTTCTTAAATCCTGTAGGGGCTGCTCAATTGATAAATAAGCTTGAAGGTGGACAGTTTGATGAAAATGACGAAAGGCTATTCGAGGTAAGCCATTCTCTAATTTGTCTTAAGTTCCTTAAATTGTTCTTTAAGCTGTCTAAAGTTCTTTAAAATATCTCAAGTCCTTTAAAACATTTGAAGTTCCTTAAAAAGTCTCAATTTCTTTAAACTTTTCAAGTTTTTTTGAAATGCCTCGAGTTTGTTGAAATATTTCAAATTCTTTCGCAGTGGCACTAATAGAAATTTACCAAATTTGTTTAAAATTTGAAATTTAAAAATTCTTTCGCAGTGGCACTAATGAAATTTACCAGTTCAATTGTTTAAATTAAATTTAACGTCGGGTTCGAATCCAGAAGAGGGTCTCTGCTGATGTGCAAACTAAACTCAGAATCATCGAAAGTGGAAAGGAGAGATTCAAGCAGACAAAGAATTAATTCATTTCATAAACAGGTTATACGTGTAAGACAGGGACTTATATTTAAAAAAAGATATATGATTGTTTGAAAATACTAGGCTATATCATGAGGAGTCTACGATATAGCCTAGAGAATTTACGTGCACCGTGACTACGATTGTAAGGCATGGGACACGTAAAGATTGAGTCTGTGCGCAAATTGGAATTTATAATCTGGATCTGTAATTAATAAGCACATCAGAGATAAAGAGAAAGAAAGGAGAGAGAAAGGGAAATAATATCTCAAATTAAATGTCTTTTTCTATTCATATAATAACTGTAACTTTTAAAAGAGAAAATATACTAAGGGTACTCTGTAATTCATATATTATGAAATAAGCTTTTATATTTTAAATAACTTCTTTTTTTCTTAGGCCTTTACGATATTTTGTGGACTTGGAATCAACAACTGCCTGATGTATGACGAGACGGCCAGAGCAGCTGCTAAACAAGCTGTGGCACTGGAAGTGAGTAATTTAGACTATCCAACCATCCATGATGATGCAGTGCACTTTGTATAATGTAGTTATTTTTTACTATTAACTTAATCATTTAACGATTATATTTTATGAAATCATTTAGCATTAGTACGGCCTTATTCAAATCAACTAATAAATCAAATCAACTATCATATGGAGTTCCTTTTTGGTTATTTCTAATCTAGAGAAATATATTTATTAATTAATGTAAGTTTGTTTAAAAGAAGGCATTAAATAAACTTTTAAATCGTCTGTTTGAAGCTATCAGTTGAACGTAAATTTTTGCGTTATAAGCTTGAACCTTTTGAAGATTAAGTAGTATTGGTACGGATTTAATACTGATGAATTTGACTAGCATTAAAGATAAAAAATTAAATAAAGTATTTTATAATTTATATAATAAGTGAGCACAGTTGTAATAAAGTACCTAGTGATTCTGTCCTTTTCGTTTCTTTTCGTAAATGAACTACATAAAATATTTAAAGAATTGAGCAAATCTTGTCTTTTCCTGTCTGTTTTTGGCGAATAAGAGATGAATATTGAATCAGACAAAGTGCATGAAATTGTTAAATCTTGTTATACTTATTATTAAATTGTGACGGAACGTTCATTGTTAAACCTAAATTAAAAATGGGATTTTTTAGGAAGATTTGGCAGTAAAATGTATGCCAATCTTAACGTTAAGTAATTTACAGCAGTTTATCTAATGTGTATTACAGGTTTTGTCTTACCACGCTACTGTTGCAAGAGATCAAGTTCAGCGATTTAAGGTAAGATTTACAATTAATTCTTAAATACTCTTATATATTCAAGCAAGTGAATGTTTATTTTTCTGTATTACTAAACATTTATGTAAAATCTCTGTTTCTAAAAGTTAGTTAATTAAAGTTAACTATATAATTATCTTGCTATATTTCCCACTCAAGCATAATGCTAATTATTTTAATAGTTATAAATTCTAAGAGTTATAAATTACAAGATTCCTGTTTATTCAAATAATTAAGTGTTTATAGAAACAATTTGTTATTCTGGGATACGTTTAATTAATTGCTAATTACTCTATATATTCACATCGCCTTTAATCACATTGAGTGCAAAAAAGTGTTAAAGCTTGTGTCACATAAGGCAACATTTAGAGACCAGCACGTGCCAGTCTAAGAATAAAGCTGCAATAAATTTGACTTGGCTTTTGCGACGGTGTGTGTCGAGTGTGTCGAGTCTTCTCGAAGAGATGCCTTCAGAAGTCGTGACTTCTTATATTGTGGGCAGTGTGGAACTGCTGGTGGCTTTGTAAGCTAATGTTGTAAAAAGCTTGAACTAGTCTTTCTGATGATAGCTCGAGTGTGTCAAATCGTCTTTATGAGTAGCCTAGTAGTTGTTCGTGATTTAGAACACACTACAACATTATTGAATTTGCAATGATTATTTTCCCGAACTAAAGCATTTTGAAATTTACTACAATAGTTGTTTTGTCTTACATTTTCTGTCTTTCAGTAAAGTAGCCTAGTATTTAAACGTATAAAATTAAAATTTTAAAAGTGTATTTCATATAATCGATTTATTATTGTAGATTTACAATATTAGATTACAATTATTATAGATTTATTTATTACATTAGATTTATTAGATTTAGTTAGCAGTAGTTATGAGTTAGTCGCTACCAGTTATTCTACTTAACAGATCTTTGAAACAAATTGTAATTTTAATAGTAATTTTTCAACATAAATAAAATAATTATTTATATTATAATTACTATTTATTTATCTGCACTCAGCTACTGAAGAAACAATGTAAAGCTTTTCATTTGAAAGTGAAGTACAGAATTGCTACATATATGCAGTGATAATTCCTATCGGTGATCAATGAAAATATTTAAGAATCCGATGCAATATGCAGCATCAACAACCTTTACAATATATATAAATTCGAGAATTAATAATATAAATACGAGAATTAATCATTAATAATATAAATACGAGAATTAATCATTAATAATATAAATACGAGAATTAATAATTAATAATATAAATACGAGAATTAATCATTAATAATATAAATACGAGAATTAATAATTAATAATATAAATACGAGAATTAATCATTAATAATATAAATACGAGAATTAATAATTAATAATATAAATACGAGAATTAATAATTAATAATATAAATACGAGAATTAATAATTAATAATATAAATACGAAATTAATAATTAATAATATAAATACGAGAATTAATAATTAATAATATAAATACGAGAATTAATAATTAATAATATAAATACGAGAATTAATAATTAATAATATAAATACGAGAATTAATAATTAATAATATAAATACGAGAATTAATAATTAATAATATAAATACGAGAATTAATAATTAATAATATAAATACGAGAATTAATAATTAATAATATAAATACGAGAATTAATAATTAATAATATAAATACGAGAATTAATAATTAATAATATAAATAAGAGAATTAATAATTAATAATATAAATACGAGAATTAATAATTAATAATATAAATACGAGAATTAATAATTAATAATATAAATATGAGAATTAATAATTAATAATATAAATACGAGAATTAATAATTAATAATATAAATACGAGAAATAATAATTAATAATATAAATACGAGAATTAATAATCTTTACAACATTTCTCCCCGTGTTGTGCTCGGGTCCCCGTGTTGTGCTCGGGTGTGGTTGAACCACTGCAGAATAGGGCAACCACAAACAATCTACGGCGTGCTCGTAAGAGTCAACTGAGGCAGGAGCTGAGTATAGCACGATATTATATTACTTATAGCATATTATTCACCTGTATTGCTCTATCTGTTCAGAGTCTTCAGTTTCCGAATGTTTCCCAGTGGAGACTGGACAGTGCAGAGTTCAATGATTTCCAGCTCACCTCAGATGAGATGATATTGGCTGCAGTCAGGGTCTTCCAGGACATGGGTCTCGTCCTGACCTTCAAGATAGACCATGAGGTAGGTCAGGTCATTCTTAAGTGATTGACAACGATAGACCATGAGGTAGGTCAGATCATTCTTAAGTGATAAACAACGATAGACCATGAGGTGGGTCAGACCATTCTTAAGTGATAAACAACGATAGACCATGAGGTGGGTCAGACCATTCTTAAGTGATAAACAACGATAGACCAAGAGGTAGGTCAGATCATTCTTAAGTGATAAACAACGATAGCCCAAGAGGTGGATCAGATCATTCTTAAGTGATTGACAACGATAGACCAAGAGGTGGGTCAGATCATTCTTAAGTGATACGAAAGCAATAGAGAGGAATTTGAAGTGATACCGTCAGTCATGATAAAAGAAGGAGCAATTGATATTACATATATCACATAACACAATTGACAGTACGCATAACACATAACATATAACACAATTGATAGTACACATAACACATAGCAAATAACACAATTGATAGTACACATAGCTCCTATCACAATTGACAGTGCACATAACACATAACACAATTGATAGTACACATAATACATAGCACATAGCACATAACACAATTGATAGCACACATAACACATAACACAATTGATAGCACACATAACACAATTGATAGTACACATAACACATAACACAATTGATTGTACACAATGCTATAACGCCGTCATAGAAATTGTAATGTCAGAGTTAACATTGCGATATAATTGCAAAACTTTAAAATTCATGTACTAAATTTTATAAATGATCTACTACAGATATTATATTAATATTTTTGCAGCATTGTTGGTGGTAAATCCTGTTATTAATTCGTATAGTTTATTTTATTTATTTCTATTTCATTTATTTATTTATTTCTATTTCTATTTCATTTATTTATTTATTTACTTTAGACTCTAGTCAGGTGGCTATTGACGGTGAGAAAGAACTACAGAAATGTGGCCTATCATAACTGGCGCCATGCATTCAATGTCTTCCAATTCATGTACATCGTACTGGAGGTTGGCCACTTATAGTTTCTAATTCATTAAGATCATTGTGAGTACGAATATATACTTTGAACATGCAACTTTCAGAACATTAGAGAGTGATAGAGAGAGAGAGAGAGAGAGAGATAGAGAGAGAGAGAGAGAGAGAGAGAGATAGAGAGAGAGAGAGTGAGAGAGAGGGAGGGAGAGAGGGAGGGAGGGAGAGAGAGAGTGATAGAAAGATAATGAGGAAAAATAAAAGATCTTTATGGAACGTGAAAGCAGCATACGAATAGGAATATATGCCATGGATCTGCCACTGGGTATAAAACTAGTGTGTGTATGAGAGAGGGAGAGAGAGAGAGGGAGAGAGGGAAAGAGAGAGAGAGAGAGAGCCTAGTGTAACATTACTTTTCTGCCTCGAAAACATGTCCATGTTGGATCGTGCACTTTAATTGAACCCGCCCATCAGCATTCACAAATATTACCTATACCTATGCTATCTCAACCTGCGTATCAGTCTTCTATAAGCCCATTTGAACTAGGATGAACTTTAAGACACATCAGGGTGATCAATTCTGAGTATTAGAATGGATATTAATATTTCGATATGTTGGGGTGCGTATTGGGAATGGGTGTTAACTGTTAAGATGTGTTGGGGTGAATATTAGGGTAGGTACTAGGATGGATGCTATGATATTGTTTTAGAATGTGTTTGCTGAAATCTGAGACATGGAAAGAAAGCTAAAAATGTCATTAATATTCTGGGATACGTCATTATTGCTAAAGATAGTCATCACTTTTCATATTCACATTACATACCACTTCAAGACATGAGTATAAGAAAGTTGTAATTGCAAATTTTTAATGAGTATTAACTTAGTAAATATAGATTTTTATTACCAGACAGGCACCGCTTAGGATCTTTTTCTTTCTCTTCAGCACATGTTTTTTCAGTTCGTTTTGATAAATCGATTTTAGTGCAATTGGGGACGTCTCTGACATCCCTTGTATGAGAGAACGGACGTTAAACCTTTATTATTATGTTATAATAATAATAATAATTATTATTATTATTATTAATATATAGATTTCTAAGTATGGGTATTATCTATATGACAGAAATGTTCTATTCGGAGTCACCTGAGTGATTTAGAGTGTCTAGGCCTTATGGTAGCCTGCCTATGTCATGATCTTGATCATAGGGGAACTAACAACGCATTCCAGGAAAAGTGAGTTTAATTACTCTCTCTCTCTCTCTCTCCCCCTCTCTCAAACGATCTCTATATATATCTCTATCTCTCTATCTCTCTCTACCCCTCTCTCAAACGATCTCTATCTCTCTCTCTCTCTCTCTCTCTCTCTCTCTCTCTCTCTACCCCTCTCTCACACGTTTTCTATCTCTCACTCTCAATCTCTCGCGTGCTCTCTATCCCTCCCTCTCTCTCTCTCTCTCTCTCTTAAACTTTCTTTCGTTACCTCTCTCTCTCTGTATATCTCTCTCACGCTTTCTCTCTCTCTCTCTCTCTCTCTTTCTGTATATCTCTCTCACGCTTTCTCTCTCGCTCGCTCTCTATCTCTCTGGTGTTTCTGTTCGTATGGGTGGTTACAAGCATGACATACCGCATGTGTCACATAGTTTCCTTGCTTAGTTTCTGTTTTTGAAGTTCTACATGTATGGTGCCAGAATAACAATTTGCTTTCAGATGCTGCAGCTGATGAGAAACAAGTTGATTTCACCACATAGTCAAATCTTTTCATCATATCTGCATTCAGTTGAAGCTAAAAAAAACTAAGGTTAACGTCAGTTTCCTCATTCGAAAGCGATGTCAGTGACGGCCGAGCCCAGGGTTTGAACCCCACTCATACTGATCCGCGATCGAGTGTCTTACCGACTTCGCCATTGGCTCCAGCCAGTTATATAGAAGACACTCATACAAGCCAGTTATATACAGCGAGTTATATAGGCAAGACACTCGACCGCAATCAATAGACAGGAAAACTTTAATGTCCAAGTGTTCCAGCTGCTATTAGGAAAATAACAGTAACTTATTACTATACAATTATTATTAAATTATTAACTTTGTTCAATATTTGATTGATCCAGGACTGGTTCAGCTCTCTCTCAATTGTACGGAACACAAGCTACGCTAGAGCATCATCATTTTAACCACGCCGTCATGATCCTCAACAGCGAAGTAATGTTTGATACAAAACACCCGAATTATGCAACACTTGATTTAATAAAATTCAATAGCATGCCAAATTTTAATTAAAAGATAACCAAGCTTAACCAAAGGTTTAACTAAGTTGAACGTCCACTTAACTTAAAAGTAACTTTCTGTTACATTAATCTTCGTGACGTTATTTCGAGTGTCAAGTCGTCTTGAAGAGAAGCCTTGTGCTTCTGAACCTTGACGTTAAACAGACTACAATCTACCTACCTATTACCTACTTCAATTATGTGTTAGGCTAGGTTGTAATGTGATAGGCTATATGATAACTTTGACATCACTTGAGCTTTTGACTCATGCTATGGTCTATATCTATTGCACCAGATATTAGCTATATTAGATATTTGTCTCATGTATTTTTGATTGCGAACTGGATCATCACTTAGTTTAGTCTGATTGCTGCTTTGGTTGGTCGGTCGTTTCGATAAATAACGTGATGGTCGGGTTCGAATAATTGAAGAGACGCCCTTCGTGCTTCTGACCTTGACGTTAAACCCACAACAATTTCTAATTATGGACCTGAACTGCTTAAAAGTAACTTAAAACTAAAAAACTAGAGTGAAATGAAATAGCCCATTTTACAATTAATCAATAACATGAAGGACAGGATTCCAAATGAAAAGTAAATAGTAAAATTTAGTGTCTTGGTCTCTCTTTAAGTTTAATATTCTTTAATATGATTCTACTTGTTCCTAATGCTGTCTGATAATTTGCTTGACTTTTTTGTTACCTATGCAAACAATTGAGATTTCTTTCATATTTTTTAGCAGACACCTTTCTTATTTTGTCGTAGGGTCACAATATATTTGCGAATCTGGATTCTATGAACTACTCTCGAGTAATGAACCATCTGAAGCAGGCGATCCTCTCTACAGACCTCTCTCTTCATATGAAGTAAGTGCCTACAAGCCTATAAGCCACAATTCATCATCATCATCATCTTCACCTTCCCTCAAATCCTAGTTCAACCAGGGTCGGGATACGAATTGACTTTCTCCAGTCCTCCTTGTCCCACACCATACCATCAGTCAATCTCCTATTTTTCATGTCCTTCTTAATTACCACATTCCACCTCAATTGTGGTCTACCTCTCTCTAGCTTAACATCCAGCTTTTCCCGCCAAACTTTCTTTACTACATTCTCATCTGCCTTTCTCACAATATGCCCATACCATCTCAATCTCGACTGAGCCAACCTATCCCCGATCCCCTCAACATTCAAAGTCATCCTCATATATAAGCCATAATTCATCAAATACATCAGTTACAATGTCTAATTTAAGGACTCTGACATTTTGGAAAATTTTATAATTTTATTGCTTCATTTTATTTTATTTTATTTTATTATTGCTATTGATTTTATCCCTGAATTCATCAAATGCATCAATTCAAATGTCTAATTTAAGACCTCTAACATTTAGGAAAATGTGATAATTTTATATGCATCAATCAAATGCATCAATTCAAATGTCTAATTTAAGACCTCTGACATTTAGGAAAATGTGATAATTTTATATCTTCTGATATTGATATTCATATGAGGCACGGGATAGCCGTAAATGTATATTGCGAAAACAGTTTTAAATATTTGTACTATGCTTCTCGGCTATACACTTTATCTCCAAATATATTATCAGAAATATTTCTATCATATTCAAAACTGGTTTACAAGTGTAACTCAATAACCTTCACTTCTTCAATTTATTAAATTTTCTTTT
>CAJHZI010000448.1:1900000-2059541 GCA_905160935.1 Enchytraeus crypticus | reverse complement strand
TATTATTATTAGTTATTATTATTATTGCAATCTACGCTTTGTGTGCGCAGTTCGAGTGCTTTTGCAGTTTACGAGTGTAATGAAGTGGAAAGATAAGCACAGGATGCGAGTGTTTTTGTTGTACATAATGTGCATAAATGTGTGCTACAGGTGTGCGCGGGAGGAGCTAATGTACTGTTGTAAATAATATATGCACAAGTTTGTGCGCGCGTGTTGTGTGCGGTTGTACACAATGTGTGTGTGTGTGTGCAGCGTATGAGTGTACAAATCTGTAGAGATGAGAACACACGTGTTTGAGTGTACACATCTGTAGAGATAAGCACACACTGTGTGTGTGTACACTGTGTGTGTGTGTGTGTGTTGTACATAATGTGTGTGGGTGGTGTGAGTAGGTAGAGTCGTTTTGTTGTAGATACCGTCTCCTCTCTCTCTATCTCTCTCTTAATCCCTTCTTCTGTCTCTGTCCCTGTCTCTCTCTCTCTCTCTATCTCTCAGTCTCCCTCTCTCCTACTTCCTTCTTCTGTCTCTCTCTCTCTCTCTCTCTCTATCTCTCTCTCTCTCTCTCTGTCTCTCTAGTGTGCAGTATGTAGTATGCTAATTCGCTTTTCTATCGTTATAGAATTATTAGACGTTAAATTAGACGATTTTCAACAGAGGGGCCCTCCCACTTGTTAGCATACCAGTTCTTTTCAGTTTGTTACTTCCTGCTAAATTGCATCCTATCAGTCTCAGCCCTTCTACGCAATTGCATTACTTGTAGACTAATTGGATCATTTTCACGCAATGCTACCTATCCATGGTAGAATCTTGAACGAAACCGGAATCTTTCCTAAATCGCCGTATCATATTTTCTAGGCCAGTGTTTTACTGACTTGGCCATTGAACCGTGACGTTTACTAAACTCCTCCATACTGGTCAGTGAGCATTAGACAAATGTTGTTATCTCTCGTCCCTGACGTCGTTTTTGGTTGATGAAACAAACGTTAAATTGATCGATTGAGTATAGCAAGCTTTGTATATGCAGTAAATGGTTTTGAAATAGATAGATGGTAATGCATTGCAGCTAAAGCTTGCTTCATGCCTTTGCAGTAGTAATAAAAGTAAATTTCATTTAATTTTCATATAGGCGTTTGCTTGCCTGCCGTAACAAGACTACCTGTCGAGAAGTATAGTATACTGAAATTTAACGAACGTTGAAGATTATAAAGAATTGGACTTGTTATAATGACAATGGTATTTAATCGAAAACAGTAAATTTATCAGTTTAGCGTCTATTTCGTTATTGGCTGACGTCTTCAGATGACATTTTACTGACTGCCTGACTGACTGACTTGCAACATCCAGATTTGAACCGTCACTTCTTAATCACGGTCTGCATACGTTAACTGGCTGGAGCCAGTGGCCTCGGCGGTAAGATACTCGACCGCGGATCAGTATGTCTGGGGTTCAAATCCTAGACTCGCCCGTCACTGACATCGCTTTCGAGTGAGGAAACTGACGTTAACCTTAGCTTGGTTCAGTTGAGAGACCTGTGTAGGTAGATCAGTAGCTACAGTTGTGTGTGGGTCCATTTCCTCATCTGAATGATGCCTGGAGGGAACATCATGAATATAGTCTGCAGCTGTTGTTAATAGTCTGAGGCTGTACGGAAGTAGTATGGTTATAGTTTGACTATGTTCGGTTGAATTGTGCTGTATAGTTGTATAGAATGTTGAAGCCGTGTTTAACGTCTGTTTCTTTGTATTCATAGCTGATAAGTTATGTGCGTGAAGAACTGTTTATAAGCTTTGATTTGTTGACTAATTATTGAATAAGGATTTACTAGACGAATCTGTAGATTCTTTGGTTAGCCGATGTCAAGGATTTCGTCAACTGTTTCTCGGAGTCCATACGGATTCTTTGCGGATTATTGAGAGGCTAGATTTCTGTACCTCTCGATGAGTAATAGGTCCTTATATCACGTGATATAAGAAATGTCACATGTGATATTATGATGTAAGAAATGTCACATGTGATATTATAAATATCACGGGATGTTATAAATATCACGGGATGTTACGGACTCTTTTTTCCCCTCTGGAGCTAGCATTTGGAAGTTTATTTTAGACTCGTCGGTGTCTTGTTGGCAAGCTGATCGACTGTGGACCAGTGGGTGCAAGGTTCAAATCCTGCTAACCCGTCACTGCAAGCAGTCCAACATAAAACCGACATAAAACAGACATTAAACTTGGCTTTTGGTTTTTGTTAAAATAATACTACGTTTCGGCCCCCTCTTCTCTCTCTCTCTTGTTCTGCCAAGTGTCGGGTCTTAGGTATATATTCCTACTCACTGTCTGATTTTTCTGAGTTTACACAGAATAAGAGCATTTACTCCATATTGGCCATAAACCTAGACGATGATTCAATCACAAAATGCCTAATATTTTCCAAATCTTACTGTAGCCTTTATCTCGGGGAAATATGGCTTCTGGTGTGGTTTTCTACTGCTTTCCGTAAATTTCTGGCTAGTTGCGGTCGTTATTCGGCTATAAAATAAAAATAATTAATTTCAACATCTCTACAACGGACATGTCTCTCATTATAACAGAAATCTTGATTCTGATTCTGTGGTAGAAATGTGGTGTTTTCTGAAAAACTTTATGCGGTGGTACTGAGAATAATTTGAAATGATTAAATTTAAGAAACTTATTTCTAATTTAGAGCATGTAATTGTTGTACGTATATTTTTAGTACCTGAATCGCTGTCTGCAATTCAGGAGGTCTTAAATTTAAACGTCTGAAAGTCCCCAGTGTGTAGACTACCGCTATAGGCTATGCCGCAGGGTTGCGCCCTAGTTTGATTTAGATTTTGAAGAGATAGGACGATTTCTAGAATTGATTAATTAATTAGTATAGCTGTGTTTTCTTCGAACTACTGCAGACTTCACGTTTCTGAATAGATTATAGCTGCATCGGAGTCGTGCGAGATTCGCATTGAACTGCGCTGTAATTCTATTATATTGTAACGTATTGGACTGACTGTCTGTTGATTTATTGTCGAGAATTTAGATTAATTATATACCGATCTGTTAACTCTAGTAGCGTCTTACGTTTTGTCTTGTTGTCGTCTAATAATAATAAAAATAATAATAATTTTAAAAAATTTAAATAAATAAAGGTATAACGTGCATTTCCTCATACAAGAATCCTTATGATGTCAGGGACGTATCACATCACAAGTTACTACAAATCAATTCCCAAACGATCTGAAAAAACATGCGCTGAAGAGAAAGAAAAAGATCCTAATCAGTGCCGGTCCGGTGATAAAAAGAGCAAGCAAGATGAAAAAATCAATGATGGGAAGAGATGTGTTTTCAACCTGGAACGGAAAGTGAGAGAGAGAGAGAGAGAGAACTATGTAAATTTAAAAAAACACTCAAATATGAAATGACACTTACTAGGCCGTCAAAGAGGTTATAATATTATAAATCTATCTAGTTGATCATCCATCATAAATACATAAAAAATACAAACTAAACAAACAGTATTGAAAGTAAGAGTAGTAGATCGGGAGCGAAGATCAGGAGGCAGAGAATTTGCAATGTACGGAGTAATTAATCAGTTAGGTAATGTGTCCAGGGTAGTACCAGGTTCAAGTTAGATATAACACGAAGAGACTGCTTTCACGCTCCATCAAGAGCTCTCCTTAGATCAACAAGTTAATCGCTTCACAAAAGGCAATGCCTTATATTCATACCTTCTGTAGCCTATAGCTTTGTAAAATATGTCTTCTGAGATGGCTAACCGTTGCCTTCTTTGCCTTCTTTAGCTTTGGAAAATATGTCTTCTGAGATGGCTAACCGTTGCTTTCTTTTGCCTTCTTTAGCGCTGGGCATCATAGAACTCCGGGCATCATAATCTCCTCCTATTCCTCCTCAAACTTTCTTATTATAAACTTATTTTCTTATTTTAAACTTTAATTATTATTATCATTATTGATATTATTTTATTTTTATTTATTATTAGTGTTATTATTATTATTGATTTCATATGACAATTCGATCATGTCTTTAATCTAACTGACAGTTTTGCATTGTTCAACACTTTAGCAGTTACGCCCAGCATATAGCAACTGCTCAAGTTACATGAATCAATTATCTAGCTAATTATCTTGTTCCAAGCCTTTGCTGCAATTGCTGCAACTTCAGACTCTAGTATTTAAGTACAATTAAGTCGAAACCAAACAGGAAATTCATATAATATACATATATATGCCTATATATATATGCATATATATATATTTATATGTATATACAATACATATGTAAATATACATGTATATATATGTATATAATATATATATTATATGTATATATAATATATATGTATATATATATATGTATATAGTTTATATACATATATGTATGTATATATATACATGTATATATATATATGTATGTATATATATGTATATATATGTATATGAACTATATACATATATGTATGTATATATATACATGTATATATATACATATATGTATGTATATATATACATGTATATATATGTATATATATATATGTATATGCAGATATAGTATAAATATATATTATATACATGTATATATATACATTTATATATATATATATATATAATATATGTATAGTCTACTGTATAATTATAATATACTGTAGTAATTCATACTGATAAACTAGGGCTAAGCAACGATAACTTAGAACTTACAACGTACGTCAGAACAAATGAAAGAAGGAATCTTGCAACCAAAATACGAAGATTAAATTGGATATGACATTTACTTAGGTTACCTGACAATAACGAAACGGATAGCGAAACCGATATAGTGTAAGCGATGTATGCTATTTTTTATACAAATTTACAGCTTAACAGTTAGTTGATTGATAAGTAATTAAATTAGAACGAGAAAGGTCGCAGTTTAATTGCTTCTCTAGCAAGAGACTGTCTAAAGTTTATAGTTTAACGGTTGTGCCTGTTTTATGAATTATGACGCTGCAGCCCTTGAATATCTCTTCTCCCAGTGCACTGCCAAGTGGCAGGTTCAAAGTACATATTCATACTCAAAGTCTGTTTTCTCGCTCTATAGGAGCGCTCATTAGAACATCATGTTAATCCCTCTTCACAAAGTCTATGCCTTTTCATACCTTATGTAGCCTATAGCTTGGGAAAATATGGCTTCTGAGGTGGTTTCCCGTTGCCTTCTTCGGTTAGATGGATTAATTACCATTTAATCCTGTGGGAAAATATTTCATGGTGAGGCGAGTCCCTTCTAGCCATCCTCAGCTCCTGCCTTAGTCGCCTTTTACGTACACGCAGCAGATTGTTTGCGGTTGCTCTATTCTGCAGTGATCCAACCACACCCGAGCAAAACACGGGATCCTTCTATATATGTAGATTGAAATTTTACAATCCTGAATAATTAAAACAAATATTTAATAGTTTTCCGATACAAATTTTGTAAATTTAATAAATAGAAGTCTTTACCTTCACTGGCTAGACAAAGACAAAGTGGTGATGTCGGTAAAATATTCGACCGCGGATCAGTGTGTGCGGGATTCAAATCCTGTGCTCGCCCGTCACTGACATTGCTTTCGAGTGAGGAAACTGACATTAACCTTAGCTTTTATTAGCTTTTTTTATCTAACCCCCCTCTTCTTCAAACAGTAATAATTAATGCCTGCCCAGCCTTAAAGTAGTCCCCGATGGATTTTAAAATTTAATTAAATTTAAATTTAAAATTAGTTGTAGTTTTGTTCTGTAACAGAAAAATTTGATGAACTAAATGGTGTCTTAATCAGAATGTAACTAATCCAAAGCTGTCGTGGTGGTCAGACTAGTTTACTATAATTTCTATTTTGATTTTACTTTCTATGTTAGTGCTGTTTTGTTTGATTTCTGTTCCTTTTTTATTCCTGTCAAATGTTGACAAAGAAGTAGACATATATGTAGATTTCAGTCGTTTTTATTACTGTATATCTGAGAGATTTAATTTTATTACTATCACTCGCACTGAAATCGGTCAGCGGTGGTGCCTAAATGTTGGAAACTTCAATTTGCTGCCGTAACACAGTTTGTCGGGTTTTAAAGCAGCAAGTTTGTGAGATAAGTTGATAAGCCACAGTAGCCTACTGCAGCTGGAAGAGTATACATGTAGAGTGTACTGTACATGTAGTTGCTAATACGGTATTGTAAACGAAAGCCTTTTTTTACCACGTATAGCGATATAGCGAAGTAGCTGCTGCCACTGCATAGATAGTTAACTTAATATTCATACTCAAAGTCTGTTTTCTCGCTCTATAGGAGAGCTCATTAGAACATCATGTTAATCCCTCTTCACAAAGTCTATGTCTTTTCCATACCTTATGTAGCCTATAGCTTGGGAAAATATGGCTTTTGAGGTGGTTTCCCGTTGCCTTCCTCAGTTAAATGGATTAATTACCATTTAATCCTGGGGGAAAATATTTCATGGTGAGGCGAGTCCCTTCTAGCCATCCTCAGCTCCTGCCTTAGTCGCCTTTTACGTACACGCAGCAGATTGTTTGCGGTTGCTCTATTCTGCAGTGGTCCAACCACAGTTGACTTCAGTTTTCTGATAGTTGACTTCAATTTTCTGATAGTTGACTTCAATTTTCTGATAGTTGACTTCAATTTTCTGATAATTGACTTCAATTTTCTGCTGTGACTTAGTTTCGTAGAGTTATAAAGAAACATGCTTGTGAGACAAGTTTATAAGTCACAGTAGCCAACTGCAGCTAGAAGAGTATAGAGTGTAGTCGCTAAACTTGTAAACGACAGTCCTTTCTGCCACAAGCTGCTGCTAATGCTGCGGAAATAGTTTACTAGAATGCCAGTAAAGCTTAACACTGGCCTCTCACAGTCAATCCTTTCTGATCAGATATCTGTCAGATAAATCTGATCGTGGTGAGTGGGAATCTGACCGTGGTGAGTGGGCTTCGTCAGATATATCTGAACAGATATCTGTAGAGAGAAAACTGATCATCAGTGACCTCGTGAGGATGATACTGCGAACCGATTTATATAGTAGGCTATCTATATTTAATAAAGGCATTCTTTAACTTCGATTTCTCACCTTTATTTACAATTTTCCTCTTATGTTATCATTATTTTATAGGTCCTCAGTGAATGACGCCCCTGCCTAAAAAATGTTAGTGGAAGCTGAGGAAGGCACAGGAGGCCCACCTCATAAGTAGAACCCCCCAAGATTAATGGTACATCTTGTTAAATGATGTAAAGATCTACTCATGAGATAAAGATGAGTGGAGGCGTTATATACCCTGGACCTGCCAGTAGGCAGTGCACTAAGAGAAAGAGAGAGAGAGAGAGGGAGATAGGTCCTAATAAATTCTAGCATTAGAAACAGTGGTGTCCATCCCCCTAAAGCAAATGCTCATGCACGCATATTTCCCCCTCGCCTAACTCACGGTGCGTAATTTTTCCACTCCCCCTCTTTTTAAACTCCGTACATTTTCCACTTCTCTCTCCCCCTATTCTGTCTACTAAGCAACTTGCGCTGTTGTTGACATCGTGTGTTAGCCCCTTGATTGGAAAGTATGACAGCCAGATGTACTTGTAACTTGTATAGGCTGCTGCCAGTAGGTTGAGCAATTTAAAACCGGATAATATGTGCTGAACGTAAATTTCTATTTATATACCACACATGTATTTATTTACACGTGTACATGTACATGTACATGTGTATTTATTTAGCACATGTGTGTATTTGTATATAAAGTAACCATCTAGAGCTATTGGTAACGTCAGTTTCCTCACTCGAAAGCAATGTCAGTGACGAGCGAGCTCAGGATTTGAACCCCGCACATACTGATCCGGGGTAGAAGATCTTATCGAAATACCACTGGCTCCAGCCAGTGGTATGCCGATACCAGTGCCAGCAGAATGTACTAAATATAGTTTAACTTATACATGTAGCTTGTAGACTGCCAGTAGACTGAGCATGGCTATATATTTCTAATGATACACAGCACATGTAGATACATGTAAATATATTGTATATATAATATGATCTCTATAAAGCGGCTAGTGGCTCGGTTTGCTAAGCACCAATCACAATCAAGGATACGGTATCTAGTATGCGCTACCGTCGTCAGTGTTGGATTGTATCTCTTAACGCAGTCTAGTGTAGACGTTCAGCCACACCGCACGGCCAGGAAACCCCTTGGGTATGTGGCAGTTATGGATTAATTTGTATCAGTTAGCAAGTCAGTCAGTCAGTCAATCAATCAATCAATCTATTAGTCAATCAATCAATCTATAAATCAATCAATCAAGCAATCAATTGTTCAATCTGTAAATCAATCAATCAATTAATTAATCAAGCAAGCTAGCAGTCAGTCAATCAATTTATCTGTTAATATATCTATCTAATTATCTATCTAGCAATCCATCAGTTAGTAAATTAATCCATCAACAAATCAGTCAGTCAATCAATTATTATTTCCTACAAAATTTGCAATAATAATGATAGTAATAATATTATAATAATAATATTATTATAGTAGTTATATTATTATTGTTTTAATCATCATCATCATCATCATCATTATCATTATTATTATCATCATCATCATCATTATTATTATCAGATACGCAGAAGCACTACAACAGCATGCTTCGGTGGATAAATTCATTCTACTCTCTCTGGTAGACTCGGCCTTTGTCGACATGGCTCTCAACCTTTACTACGCCAGTCTACGTCCACACAACATCGAGCACTTTCTGTTCTTGGGAGCTAGCAGGGAGGCGTGTGAGGTACTAGCCAATCACTCAGTGCAGTGCTTTCACTATGCTAGCGATGTGGTATGTAAAAACATTCAGTGCTTTATTCGTAAACTATATTACATTCCGTTATTTGTACGCCGTAATTTATTTCTATTTCGTAATGATATATTCACTTATTCTCTCATTTAAATCTAATAAATTCAGTTATTCGTAAGCATTTAATGTAATATAATTTAGTATAATATATAATATAATATAGATATAATATTATATTAATTATTATTATATATTAAAATATAAACTAGTATATATATATATATATATATATATATATATATATATATATATATATTATATACTAAGTATTATTATATATAATACTATTTTAATATTAATATTATATATTTATATATACTGTATATATAACATAATTTTAAAATAATGTAAGCGTTAATTTCTTTAGTGGCATTTATTTATTTATTCATATAATTCAAGCAAATTCATATAATTCATTCCCCTTGTTGTGTCCGGGTTGTTTGAAGAATGGACCAACAGTGGCTGCAACCGGTAGTAGTGGGTAGTAGTAGTAGTAGTAGTAGTGGTAGTAGTGGTAGTAGTGGTAGTAGTAGTGGTAGTGGTAGTGGTAGTGGTAGTGGTAGTGGTAGTGGTAGTGGTAGTGGTAGTGGTAGTGGTAGTGGTAGTGGTAGTGGTAGTGGTAGTGGTAGTGGTAGTGGTAGTGGTAGTAGTAGTAGTAGTAGTAGTAGTTTCTATTTAGCTCTAGGTTCTCTATCCCATTCTTATGCATAGGTTCAAATTTCAATTCAGTCAGCAATGAATATAACCCGTGATTTATAGAAGATAACATCCATTAATTTCATTTGATCAATTTTGTCATCGCTATGTAATTTTATTTACACATGTTATGTCTGGGTTGCTGATGAATAGACTACCGTGGGCTACACGTGTCGTAAAAAGCGACAAAGCACTAAGATCCAAACCAACGTCAAAGCGGGTATTCAGTTTGTGAGAGCCTAGACTCCATTAATTGCTTAAAAAAATTCTAAACCCGACTCTAGCTAAACTGGGATTCAAAGGAAGATGATTACAATAATGATGATGATGAAGATGTAGTTGTTGATGATGATAATGACGATGATGTCAGGGATTCTATAATATTGTAATGGAAGCGCACATTAAATAGATGCCACATTAATGTACGAGTATCCCCCAATGTTACGATGACGTTGCCCGAGAGCATTAATCTAATTGCTCCGTCTCATCTCACCGCGTGCCTACGATGACAAATTGTCATTGTTTCAATGCCTCGCTCTTGTACCGCTCGTGTACCGCTCGTGGACAGCTCGTGGACCGCTCATGTACCGCTATTGTACCGCTCGTGTACCACTCGCTCGAGTGTCCTCTAACCTGTCTGCCGGGTGGTCTGTCTACGTTAAGCAGTCTTACAAGTGAAGCAGCGAAAATTATTTCTACATGTGATAAATTAACATACCATAGCATAAATTAACATAAAAGAACACATACTGATTGACTGACTGATAGATTTAACTGATTGATTGATATATTGATTGATTGACAGATTTGTTGAATGAGTGAGTGATGAATGGGTTGATTGACTGATTGGTTGATTGATTGATTGATTGAGTGACTGCTACACACAGGGCATTGATGAAACAAATTGATTGATTGATTGGTTGATTGATTGATTGAATGATTGATTGACTCATTGATAGCTACACGACGAGACTCAGATGAAGCAAGCCGATATCTCTTTGATTGATTAATTGATTGATTAATTTATATAATCAATCAATATTTAATATGGTAGGACTGTGAAAAGCAAACCGATATCTCTTGGATGATTGATTGATTATTTGATTGATTTAGTAATTGATTGATTGATTGCTATATGACAGGACTCTGCTAAAGCAAGCCGATATCTCATTGATTGATTGATTGATTGATTGATTGATTGATTGATTGATTGGTTGATTGATTGATTGAATGATTGATTGACTCATTGATAGCTACACGACGAGACTCAGATGAAGCAAGCCGATATCTCTTTGATTGATTAATTGATTGATTAATTTATATAATCAATCAATATTTAATATGGTAGGACTGTGAAAAGCAAACCGATATCTCTTGGATGATTGATTGATTATTTGATTGATTTAGTAATTGATTGATTGATTGCTATATGACAGGACTCTGCTAAAGCAAGCCGATATCTCATTGATTGATTGATTGATTGATTGATTGATTGATTGATTGATTGGTTGATTGATTGATTGACTCATTGATAGATACACGACGAGACTCTGATGAGGCAAGCCGATATCTCTTTGATTGATTAATTGATTGATTAATTTATATAATCAATCAATATTTAATATGGTAGGACTGTGAAAAGCAAACCGATATCTCTTGGATGATTGATTGATTATTTGATTGATTTAGTAATTGATTGATTGATTGCTATATGACAGGACTCTGCTAAAGCAAGCCGATATCTCATTGATTGATTGATTGATTGATTGATTGATTGATTGATTGATTGGTTGATTGATTGATTGACTCATTGATAGATACACGACGAGACTCTGATGAGGCAAGCCGATATCTCTTTGATTGATTAATTGATTGATTAATTTATATAATCAATCAATATTTAATATGGTAGGACTGTGAAAAGCAAACCGATATCTCTTGGATGATTGATTGATTATTTGATTGATTTATTAATTGATTGATTGATTGCTATATGAGAGGACTCTGCTAAAGCAAGCCGATATCTCATTGATTGATTGCTTGATTGACTGATTTATTTATTTTTTGATTATTTGATTATGGACCCTGATGAAACAAGTAGGTATCTCATTGATTGATTGATTGACTGATTGATTTATTGATTGATTGACTCGTTGATTGACTGATTGATTGAGGACTCTGATGAAGCAAGCCGGTATCTCAGCCAGTCGTTTATACGTAAGATGAACATCAGGACCCGAATGATACTCGCCGCTCTGAGAGCTAACTACACTGTCCTACATACTGACCTCGACATCTTCTTCGTCACCAATCCCATACCTGAGCTAAAGGTTCGTGCATGAGAAGAGTAAAAGCTGGTAAAGCTATTGTTAACGTCAGTTTCCTCACTCGAAAGCGATGTCAGTGACGGTTGAGCCCAGGACTTAAACCCCGCATACACTTATCCACGGTCGAATATCTTACTTAATCGCCACTGGCTCAAGCCAGTACGAAAAGATCACATGCTGTGACGTTTTAATTTATTTTTAATAAATAATTTAATAATTAATTAATCTTAGTCAGAAAAGTATAGTTTTCTCAGAGAATGACGCCCCTGCTCAGTAAATGTCAGTCGAAGCTGAGGAAGGCATAGGGGCCCACCTCATCATAAGCAGAATCCCCCAAGAATAATGGTATATCAAAAATAATTTTCTAGATGATTAATAGATCCACTCGTATGTGGTCATGAAGAGGAAAACGGAAGATAGAAATGAGTAGAGGCATTGCATACCACGGACCTGCCAGTAGGCAGTGCACTAAGAGAAAGAATTTTACGTCGGTTTCATCTTTCGAAATCGGTAACGGACTAAGCCGGGATTTGAATCCTGCTAATACAGATCCGATTGGACTCCAGATCAGTTGCAGACTAACCATTTACATCTTGTTCATCCAATGTCCATGAGTTTCGACTTAAACCTCTTTTTCTTTAATTCCCTCTATCTTTGGCCTCATTTTCTGATTTCAACTCTACAATATTTTTGTTCTTTTGTTCTCCGACTTGAATTTGTATCAATAGTGCTAGAGACTGTCATGGATGAACTTATCCCTCTAACTGTTATATTATGCTGTTACGCCAATGTTAATTAGCTTATAATAGCAAACAGACCACATTCATCATCATCATCAGCTTCTTCTTCTTCTTCTTCTTCCCTTTAATCCCAGTTTAACTGTGGTCTGGTCCGTCTGGATATGAATAGATCTTTTCCATTCATTTTAGAATATCTTTCCAATTTATGGAGCTTAGGCGCGCACCAACCTAATGCCTTTTTGACGTTGGACAAACAAAATTAACAAGCGACATTTATTGTTAATAATAATAATAATAAATTCGCTAGAGGCGCTCGAGGTGGTTAGTTTGTTTACGCACACCTGTGTTTTTCTTTAGCACTTTTTATCGTTTTTCTTCACTTCTGCTAATTTTTTTACTTTGTCTTTTGTCATACTGCTTTTATATATATCCCTGTACGCCCAGGCCCTTTTATTTCTATTCTTTTGTGCGCATTCGGCTTATTTTACCTTTTATTAAATCTGCATTATGCTTTAGTTTTCACCTGCATTGGACTATTGGACTGCAGCTATTTGCAGTAGCGATCCAGTTGTAATTCTTTTATCTCTCGCTTGCTATGCCGTGTTTGCCACATGCCTGCCAGACAGACTTGGCCACTGTCTCAGACTGCCAACAAGAAAACTGGCATCTGTTCGGTGTGCCTAGCTCAACGTCAGCTTCATTCGGGAGACGGAAAGGTCCATCTTCATGGCCCATTGGATAATCGTTGCCCGGGTTCCAACCAACCTCCCTTGCAGATCTCCGCACAGGCGGCAGCTTCGCAACCAGGTCTTGCAGTTTCTGATATAAGGAATAGCATCAGGAATCGGAGCTGCGACTCTGGTTCGGCTAGTCAGAGTTCTCCTCCCACTGCTGCTCCCAATTCTGCTAACTTATCTCGCAATTCATTTTCTTCTCAGCCGCTCATTCTTGAACATCCCTGCTTATCGCGACCAACAATAAAACACATTCCCAAATCAGCCAGACCTGCTTGTTCAGCAGCCTTGATTGATGCCTGCCGTAAGATCGAAAGCGATCCCTCAGTTTTATCATACTGGTCAGATTTGTTGCTTTTCGCATCTTCGGTTTTGCAAGTCCCTGCTCGCACAGGTAAAAGGCATAATCTAAGCTCTTTAATTAAGAAAAGGTTGGAGGGCCTAGGTACTAGTGCTCCCACTGAGCCGGTCGTAGAAAGAATTAAAAGAGCTCATCATGCTCATGACTCCCGTGCCTCAGCAGTCAGGTCCAAAATGGAAGATGGAAATGTTTCGGCAGCTGTGCGCATCCTCTGTTCAGACGAAAGCCCAGCGCAATGCAATTTAAACACTTTCAATATCCTGAAGGCCAAGCACCCACCCGCAGCTAGTAGCAGTATAATGGCACCCCTTCCGGACTCAATGGCGACTCCACCCATTCAAGTCTCAGAGCAGGATGTTGTCAAAGCTGTACGTAGCTTTCCAGCAGGCTCAGCAGGTGGTCCTGATGGCCTTCGCCCTCAGCATCTTCTGGAGCTTGTGACTTGTAGAGAGTCGGCTGGGACATTTTTGACCGCTTTGACTTCTTTCGTGAATCTCCTTCTTAGAGGTTCTTGCCCCCCTGAGGTCCAACCGGTGCTGTTTTTTGTGGTAAACTCCTCTTCGCACGCTCAATAAGAAATCTGCGGCATTCATTCGCTCCCATTTATTGTTGGGGGGGGGGGGGGGGGTGGCATGGGCATTGTTTGCATGTGGGTTACACTTGGCTGCGTTTAAGCCGCTAAATGCGCAAATGTCCATGTGGGTGCGGTAAAAGGTTCGGTCCTCAGCGAATACCTAAAATTACTGGGGGCCCAATCAACATTGATCTGGGGGGTTATTTAGCGGCGGCGGGGGGGGCTTTGAGGCACAAAGGGGGGAGGTCTGTTCACTCTCCTTCTCCGTTTCGCTGATCAAGCCAGCTGATCCTCCTTCGTTTCCCTTCGTGGTAAGCTAGACTCTGCATGCTTTTAAATGCTTGAGTAATCATCGATTGCTCAGCGAAATACAATCAACAGATACCACCAAAAATCTGTATAGTTTCTCTGCCCATCTAGCTTACTCAAGCCCTTCTCTTGGTTGAAGTTCGGAGACTGTGCCTTTAGTCACAGTAAGGATCCAACAAGGGGGGAATCCCTTAGGGCCCAGCTGTTTTGGCACTGACTATTCACCCTCTCCTTACTCTCTCTCTAGCGATCCCATCAGCGGTGGGATACCTAGATGACATTACTCTAGGTGTTGCGAGTCGTCGATTGCCAGATGTACAGACTATCATCTGACAAGGGCCAAGAATTGGGCTTCAGTTGAATCGCACCAAGTGCGAAGTCATTTCATCAGTTTGCAAATCTCCGGGCAACTCAGTTTGGTCATCATTTGTGCCAATGTGCCTATCCCATAGTTCTCTACTCGGCGCGCCACTCTCTGGAGAAGAAGCTACTACCACCGCTTTATCCAGTCGCCTTGAAGACCTCAAACGTACAGCATCACGCTTGAAGTCGCTAGCCGCTCATGATGCTTTAACAATCCTTCGCTTTTCTTTAAGTGCACCTAAACTTATGCACGTTCTGCGCTCTAGTCCGAGCTTCTCTAATCCGCGGCTTTTAGAATACGACGAGGCTCTTAGGCAATGCTTATGCGCCGTTATCAACGCAGATTTGTCTGATTTGCAGTGGCAGAGCACGCCATCTATAATATACTATATCTTAATAAAATATAAGTAATAAATACACTTACAATATATCTCCTAGTACTATTATAATAAAACCGGTGAGCATGGGGGTCTTGGAATCCGTCTTGTGTTTTCCCAATCGGCCCTTCAGCCTTTTTGGCATCAGCGATGGGAACGAGGCAGTTGCAAGACGCCATCCTTCATAAGTGCTCCCTTTCTGCCGATAGTTCCATTGACGTTGCGTTGTCAGTTTGGTCCAAAAGCCTCACCTCCAGTGCTCCCCCTTCTACCTCAGTCAGTAGCCAGAAATCATGGGACCGTCCTATAGTGGATCGGATTTATAACAGTCTGTTAGAATCCCAGTCCAATGCAGTAGACAGAGCCCGACTCCTAGCTGTATCAACTAAAAGAAGCAGCGACTGGCTTCACGCTCTCCCTGTTGCTTCTTGTGGGCTTTTTTTAGACAATGAGGCGATTCGAGTAGCCGTTAGTTTCGTTTAGGGGCGAAAACGTGCGAGCCTTACATATGCCCCTGCGGTCATGAAGTCGACGCTTTAGGTCTCCACGGCCGCTCCTGCAAACGAAGCTCAGGTAGAATGTCTCGCCATCATAATTTAAATGACATAATATGGCGAGCACTTTCGAGAGCAGGCATCCCTTCCTCTAAGGAGCCAAGTGGGTTGTCCAGATCAGACGGCAAGCGTCCGGACGGCATGACTTTAGTGCCCTGGTGCACGGTAAATGTGCCGTTTGGAACGTCACGGTCATTGACACTATGGCAAACTCCTACCTGAATACGACTTCAGTCACAGCCGGTGGTGCTGCTGTTCATGCCGCCTCTAGGAAGTTGGATAAATACCGTGATCTGTCCTTAAGATATGAAGTTGTTCCGGTGGCCATTGAAACCATGGGCCCGATGAATCCCGAAGGAGCTGACTTTATTAATGGCATAGGCAGACTTATTGCAAAGCAAACCGGCGATAAGCGAGAGACATCTTTTCTTTGGCAAAGGCTTTCCATGACTTTGCACAGATTTAATGCAGTCTGCTTCAACAATTCCTTTAAGCCGATTGATGACCTCGAGTAGCCGGGCGGCGATTCAGCACGTATTGCTTGAATCGTTTTTATCAACCCCAGGTTCTTTACACCGGGGTAAAAAAAAAAAAAAAAAAAAAAAAAAAAAAAAAAAAATAATAATAATAATAATAATAATAATAGGCGGGTAGCCAGAAGAAAGGCTACATGACATTAAAGCTCTGATCGGCCATGCATAACAAAGCAGCTTAAAAAAACCACCAGCACTAGTCAGCTATAACTAGTGCTGGTGGTTTTTTTAAGCTGCTTTAAAGCAGCTGATCGGCCATGCATAACAAAGCAAATGACTAGTGCTGGTGGTCTTTTTTTAAGCTGCTTTGTTATGCATGGCCGATCAGCTGCTTTAAAGCAGCTTAAAAAACCACCAGCACTAGTCATAGCTGACTAGTGCTGGTGGTTTTTTTAAAAGTACCAATCAAAATATACAATCAAAATACCAATCAAAATACCAATCAAAATATACAATCAAAATACCAATCAAAATATACAATCAAAATACCAATCAAAATATACAATCAAAATACCAATCAAAATATACAGTCATCACCAATTGTTCAGATCTTGTAAGCTGTTTATAAATATAAGGTCCAGGACACTGCCATATGTAGTTATCAGGGTGAAACAGAACGTTGTTTGTGCTGACGTTGTTAGGTGACTAATTAACGAGTTTAATTTAGTGATTAAATTATTATTTTGTGTAAAAATGAGAAATATTTAAAATCCTGCTTCATGTTTGAAGACTGGAGCAGAAAGCCGTTCTCTGCAGATCTTTATGTCTTCTGTACTTCCTGAAGTAGTGGCTGCAGAGATAAGAGGATAGATACATTGGACTAGTTTTCTGGATTTTGGAATTTCCACCGTGTTTGAACTTTCTTTTTGCTCGCCGGCTTGATTTTATCTCAATAGTGCTCGATGTTGTCATTGATGATGTAGCACTCTAATTGTTGTTGTTATTATAACCATTAAGTGATGCTTTCAGCTCTGACTTACCTCCACTGTGACCAAACGGATGTTTATTAAAATCTTGTCTGCTTTCCACTCGTGACTTAAATTAATTTTTCTAGTTTAGTAGAAAAACTCCCCCGTGCTGTGCTCGGGTGTGGTTGGACCACTGCAGAATAGGGCAACCGCAAACAATCTGCTGTGTGTACGTAAGAGGCGACTAAGGCAGGAGCTGAGGATGGCAAGCAGGGACCCACCTCACCATGAAATATTTCCACCCAGGATTAAATGGTATTTAATGTATCTAACTGAGGAAGGCAGCCGAAAACCACCACAGAAGCCATACTTTTCCCAAGCTGTAGGCTACATAACGTATGGATGAGGCATAGACTTTGTGAAGGGATTAACTTGTTGATCTAAGGAGTGCTCTTATGGAACGAGAAAACAGACTTGGAGTATGAATATGTACCTTGAACCGGTCACTTGGCAGTGCACTGAATAGAAAGAGTTTAGTAGAACTCCAGGGCACTGACCTTCAATTTCTTTAAATTCTTAAAGAAATTGAAAGAAATAAAATTTAAAAATTTAAATTTTCACATTCTACGTGAATCCCTTCCCCGGTCACGTAAAATTTAACAATGATTTTAAAAATTACTGAATGTCTGTTATTGATTAATTTATTCCTAATGTTTTTCTGAGTGAATATTATGGATTTTTGTATGCTCATTGAGATTGGGGGGAAAAATTAATATAAAAAAATAAAAACAGTTAAAACTATTGCTTATATCATTTACAAGTAATGCTTTTTATTTAATTATTGATTTGCTAAGTTCAAACTACAGATAAAAATGAAACACAAATAGACTAATGCAGTGGATCGTTTTAAATGAACAATTCATGTCCAATTACAATTTGTTAATTTAAAATTGCACAGCGTATTAATGAAAATTATTGATCTCTTAAGTGCACCCATTCCTTCCATTTTACCTACTATTAGCTCTTTTAGTAAACTATCTCCCCTTAGAGCGTGTTCTATGTAATTCTTGTCCCTATTTCTTATAGCATTTATCGACTGTCTATCTCTACCCACTCTCTTCAAGACGTCTTCATTTATAACTGAAGCAGAGGTAGACTGAGATTAGGTATGATAGATGATTTAAAGATCCACTCATATGTAGAAGAGGAAAATGGAAGACAGAAAAGAGTGGAGGCATTATGGACCTGCCAATAGATAATGCACTGAGAGAGAGAGAGAGAGAGAGAGAGAGAAGTGTATTCTGGCAATTGCCGGATTAGACATTTTTCATTTACTAAATTATTTATTAGGCTGAGCTCGTAGCTTGATCGGTTTAGTTTCCGCCTGCGGATCTCTACCGAGATAAGAAATTCAAATTCTGGCTCATCGTACAAGTACCTGCCAGGAATCTGTAAAGTAGTCTCGAAGACCAGTCACCGGCTGTGTCAGTGCTATAGAAATTGTCAGAGGCTATTGTTAATATTATTAGTATTATGAATGTTATTATTCTTCTTACTTTTCATAGTAATTTTTTAATTATTATATTCTTGTTATAATAATAATATTATGAATAATAATAATAATAACAATATTATTATTATTAGTAGTATTATTTTTATTATTCTTGTCATTATTATTATTATTATTAGTAATATTATTGCTGTTATTAGTAATATTAATAATATTATTTTTATATTTGTATTATTATTATTTATACTTTTACTATTATTATAATTATTTTTGTTATTGTTGTTGCTTCAGAAGCTTCTTTCTACATGAGGCATTTGACTCAATAGTGCTCGATGTTGTCATTGACGTCAGTGGCACTTATTTGTTGTTGTTGTTACAGAAGCTGGTTTCTACAGGAGACATGGCACTACTGCAGGACACTCACGTTCACAACGCAGGTTTCCTCATCATCAGGCCTAGTCCACACAGCCTAGAGGTGTACACCCGTGTTCAGAACATCACCGATCTCTCGTCCACCACTGATGATCAGACGGCTCTGAATTCCGCCATAGGAAGCGTTCAGAAGCAGCACAAAGACTTCAAAGTGATCAAACTGAGTCCAGAGAGGTGAGGCTTGTGACAAGTTAGTTAGCATTCTTGACGCTATTCTTGTATCTGATACTGATACAAAATACACGGCTGGAGCCAGTGGCGATGACGGTAAGATATTCAAACGCGGATCAGTATGTGCGAGGTTCAAATCCTGGGCTCGCCCGTCACTGACATCGCGTTCGAGTGACGAAACTGACGTTAAGATTAGCTTTACCAGATAGAAAGATAGATATATGTTGATATTTTTTCACGAGAATTACAATGACACTGTACACTGTGGCATATCCCATGTATAGAACGACGTGAAAAATGGATATACAGGCCCGAAGGCTCTGACGTTTGTCCACGAAGGCTCTGACGTTTGCCCACGAAGGCTACAATTAAAATAAAATCAGTTCACGGTACAAGAATTGTAATTATTTATTTATAAAACTAAAATAAAGATAAATTTGAAATTAATAGATTTGGTAATAAATTGTACATGGATATAGTTTCTTCAAAAATTCACATATACATGTATTTTTACATAACATGCTATATCCACATATAGGTTCTAAACAAATGTCATAAGGGGCTTTCGGTTGATGAGTGCCTAGGCTGCAGAAATCGCTACAAAATTTTCGTCAACGAATGGAAAAGTTCCTCACCCCACAGATAACAGTGGAGAAGTTTCTATTCTTATCCCGACCCTAGTTTAACTGGGATTCAAGAGAAGAAGAAGAAGAAGATGATGATCTCGTATCAAATGCAGACTAAACTTTCTCAATTCAATAGCAGTGTCATGGCTGTTGTCAGTTCCTCAAGACTGCTTTTGCAGAATCCCATCATATATATTCAATTCTTTCTACGATTAAGCACATCTTTGCTGTGTACGCCTCCAATCGACAGGTAAGCTCCGATACAAGACTAACCTTCCATGAGTTCTAGGGGATACTCCTTTGTTGTTGACTGACGTGTGCTTTGAAAACAGGCCACTTGCTTTAGAGTCGAACACTCTAACCTTTAAGCCATATCCCCTCTCAAAATTATTTATAGTAATCGATTCTATACTAAGATCCAAACCAACGTCAGAAAGGGCATTCGGTTGGTAAACGCTTAGGCTCCAGAAATTGCTACAAGAACTTAAACGAATAGAAAAGTCTCAAATGGGGGATTGACTGATGACATGATGTAGGACCGAGAGGATTTGAGACAGTCTATTCGTATACCGACTCTGATTAAACTGGGATTCAGGGGAAGATGATGATGATGATGATGATGATGAATCGATTTCAAGAATCAGTTAATTAACCAATAGACATTGCAATAAATAAGTCTATTTCTATGTAACCCCTCTCAGGTATGTCTGCGGACTGAACTACTTCGAGAAGCAGGGGCGGATGTTCGCCGGAGATCGACCATGTCAAAACTGCGCAGTCATCCACAACAACTGGATCGTCAGTCGCGAGGCGAAGACACACAGGTTCAAAGAGCATCACATGTGGATGTACGACAAGAACTTCCACTACACCGACCCCTCCCAGCTCTTTCTCGTCTACGACAATCCCCTGGAAGACTGGGATTTGGACGAGAGAGCCACCGAAGCGGAGTTGGAGGCCTTCAAGACCGCCCTGAGGTTGGGAAGAATAACGAAGAGGATCGTTGTGTTGCCGAGGTTCCACTGCGGAGTGAGTCACCTGAAAGGAACGGCCATACCGATGAACGCTTTCATGTCGCCTAGACGAATCCACAAGGACGTGGAAGGGAATTCGACAGGCGGGAAAAGATATTCCTATTTATCTGGTAGATTTTCCAGTGTGTCGACGTACGACGAAAAATCATATGCCGCTGTTGATGCTGGAAGTGGCAGCAGCTTCGATAAAAGCGACAGCAGTGGTAACAGCAATGGCAGCAGTCTCAGAAGCAGTAGCAGCAGCAGTAGCAGCAGAAGCAGTAGCATCAGCAGCAGTAGCAGCAACAGCAGTAGTAGCAGCAGTGGCAGCAGCAGAAGAAGCAACAGCAACAGTAGCAGCAGTGGCAGCAATAGTAGCAGTAGCAATAGAAGCAGCAGCAGTAGCAGCAGTGGCAGTAGCAGAAGTAGAGTTCGAATGAGGAGCCAAAACCCGATGCGAGACTGCCCACTGAATGCGCTGCTAGACATGACGGCTTTCGACGAGGAATTCGAAGGGCAATACGTAGAGAGTAGCTTCTTGACTCACCCTCTCGTTAATATTGCAGTCACCGGCTACTCTAACCCTCAGTTTATCCTAACCAGTTCATCTCGCAAACTCTTGTCTCGCCTAATTCCAAATTTATCATTTAAAAACACTGAAAACAGTAGCAGCACGTTGTATTATCAGTCGGCGTCCGATTCAGAACCGGTTGAATTCTTTTCGCCGCCGCCATCTTTGCCGGACAATGACTCGACAGTTTTCGAGCAGAATATTCTAGAGCGGTACGTGACTAAACGTAGAGACGACCCAAATAATTACCATCCTAGAGTACTGGTATTTCATTCGCTATATTCCGTTAAACCAGTGTTTACCAATGAGACCCTTGCTGAAGAATTCGAGTCTAGAATTAGACGAGCGTTTAAGAGACGGACATATCGTCAGTATTAATATACAGTGTACTTATTTTTATTGTTTCTTTTGCTCGATTCCAGTTGTACATTTTTTCTCTTTTCCAGTTGTATATCCAGTTGTAAAACTTTTTGCTGACCTGAAAATAAAATCTCAGACATTCACTGGTTACACGGAAAACGGACTAAAATGCCTAACGGTTTAAACATGTGGTATTAAAAAGTGATAAATATCAACATGGTTGATCATTTCACTATAATGCGTGTTTATTTGTTTACATCATTTTACAGCCGAAAATTTCATATGGCAACAAACAAAAACATTTAGAGTGCTCTTGTTGTCAATGAGTCACAATGACAATTATGAGCACCATTGCGCCAAGTCCAAGACGACGAGCAAAAAATGGCATAAAAAGCTGCAGCAACTAAAATTCAGAATATATTGTGATGACTATTAGGCCCTACCGACAAAGATATTCGCTCGCGAATCGGTATGTTAGATTTCAAATCCTGGGCTTTCCCATCACTCATATCGCTTACGAGAGATGAAACTGACATTAAAATCGACTTTACAGCTTTTTTGTTTTTGAGGTGTTCAAATCCTGGACTCTCCGGTCGCCGCTGACACCACTTTAGAGAGAGGAAACTGACGTTAACATCAGCTATTTTAGAAGCTATAATTTAGGTTAAACTATTATTTATGACGGTATCTTGAGTCTATCGAGTTGTCCTGAAGGGAATAGAAAATGTGCATCTGATCTTAACGTTAAGCACACTAGACTACAACACCGTTTACCTGAAACCTACTCTAGTCATGCACATCTCAATATACGGAATATTCTATGAAATACATAATTCTATATGAAGAAGTGGCATCCAACGATGCAAGGTTATTGATATAATAATAGTAACAACAACAATTAGAGTGCTACTGTCATCAATGACGGCATCCAGCACTACTGAGACAAAATCAAGCCGGCGAGCAAAAAGAAAGTAAAAAAACGCTTCAAATTCAAAAATCCAGAAAATCAGTCCAAAGTATCCTACGATCTCTCTCTCTCTCTCTCTCTCTCTCTCTCTCTCTATCTTAGTGGCTACTGACAGGTCCATGGTACAGGTCCATGGACCTACGTTATCTTACATTTTTATTTGATCTCGCTTTCTCTTGTGGTTTTTAAATACTCATTCGTCATCTTATGGTGTTTTGGCACCTATTTCTAGAGAGTCTGCAAGAGACGTCCCAGATATTACCTTATGGCGATGAAACGGACTTTAAATCCTTATTGATTAATTTTCTTATTGATTGAATGATGATTGTTTGATTGATATTATAAACTGAGACGTAAAGGTTGGAGTACCAAAAAATTTAATAGAGTTCTATTTAGAATATCGGTCTATTTAAAATAGAGTTCTATTTAAAACAGAGTTCTACTTAAAACAGAGTTATATTTAAAATAGAGTTCTATTTAAAATAGCGTTCTATTCAAAATTGAGTTGTATTAAAAAGTAAAGTTGTATTTAAAATAGAGTTCTATTTAAAATAGCGTTCTATTTAAAATAGAGTTTTATTTAAAATAGCGCTTTATTTAAAATAGAGTTATCTTTTAAATTAAGTAGTAAATCTAAGTTTAACGTCCGTTTCAGTATTCTAAGGGATACTATCATAGACAGTCTGGCTGAGAATCGAATCAACGTCCTCCTACTTCTCAGACAAACGTGCATCAATCAAACAAACAATCATCATGCAAACATTGGTTCTCCAATCATACAGTTCATTACAGACTGGGAACAATATGACATATGAGATGATTTCTCGTTGCCATCCTCGGTTCTTGCTCTTGTCGTCTCTTACGACACATGTAGTTTACAAACGATCTATTCTCCAGTGTCTCGACCACAGCACGGAGCACACTGATAAGGTCTACGCAGCCGAACGACCACTATCCTCTCAGAGTTCTCTGCCACACATAGAAGACCGCTGGGCTGATGCAGACTGAGCCTATAGGGCAGCCTCAGCTGACACGGCATATCAAGTCCCACAGCCTCTGTGTAGTCTCCATTGACGACGACGATGTTGTTGTTGATGAAGTCCGCCACAAGAACGAGGCCTCGATCAACCACAAGAGACCTGGGGCAGTCGAAGACTTGCTTCAGGGTCGTTCCCGTGCAGGGAAGGCCCCGGGGGTCTAGGACGGTCAGGCCGCTCGATTGGTCCATCCTCGTTCCCAGCAGTACCTTAGAACCGTGGCATAAGATCATATTGCCCTGTAGAAGCTTGGCAGCCTTCCAGGGGTACGAGGCGGCACAGTCGATGGTTCTAAGAATACTTCCGTCGTTAGAATACTCGACCACGTGACCACGACTCCTGTCATTGAGATGATGTACAACAACGAGAAGAGAGTTGTCATGGGTGATGGAGAGTCCTTGAGGGTTTCCTTCCAGAATCTCCCATGTCTCCGTGGTCTGATCCAGTAGGTCCACCTTAGAACAGAATTGCACTGTCGTGTGAGAGAATAGTACAGCCATGTAAGAGAATTGTACTGTCTTGTAAGAGAATAGTACTGCCTTGTAAGAGAATAGTACAGCCATGTAAGAGAATAGTACTGCCTTGTAAGAGAATAGTACAGCCTTGTAAGAGAATAGTACAGCCTTGTAAGAGAATAGTACAGCCTTTAAGAGAATTGTACTGTCTTGTAAGAGAATAGTACTGCCTTGTAAGTCTCTCTCTCTCTCTCTCTCTGTATGTCTGTCTGTCTCTCTCTCTCTCTCAGTCTCTCTCCTCAATCTCTGCACTCAGTATCTCTTAATCTCTATCTCTGTCTTTTTTTTACCTCACTTTCCCTATAGCGCTCTCTCTTTCTCTACCTCTCATCATTCTCCTCTCTCTCTCTCTCTCTCTCTCTATCTCTCTCTCTCGATATACATATATATGTATATACATGTGTGTATATATATATATATATATATATATATATATATATATATATATATATAGACCTATATATAGATAGAATAAGATATGATATATATATGTACATATATAATATATATGTATATATAATATATATGTATATTATATATATATATATATATATATATATCATATCATATCATATCACGTCTCATACCTTGATGATCAGACCCTCCACGCTGATGAACAGTGATAGCTCAGTGAGATCAAGCACTATGTCCTCGGGTTTCTTCAGTCCTGGGACTGGAATAGATGGAAGAGACTTGAGTGTGTCCACGTCGTAAACCAGTACACTGTCGTGCTCCTGTAGAGCGGCATAGATAAGCTTGCTAGAGGCTGCAACGCCGCATATAAACTGCTGCTTCTCGAGTCTGATTTCCCGAACAGGAGTGACGCATTCTGTAGCAATTAAACTGCTACAATCAATTATTTCTTATTTATTCAAATAAGTCGTAATTAAATAATTTTAAGTTTTCGTTATTAATTTATTGTAATTAATTATCTTTATTTTATTTTATTTTATTTCATTTATTTAAATTTATTTTTAACAATTAAACAATTGTTAGAATTGATTATGTTGGTCCTCCGAAGTGTAGAGAGAGAGAGAGAGAAGAGAGAGAGAGAGGAGAGAGAGAGAGAGAGAAAGAGAGAGAGAGAGAGAGAAGAGAAAGAGTAAGAGAGAAAGAGAGACAGATATATATATATATATATATATATATATATATATATAGAGAGAGAGAGAGAGAGAGAGAGAGAGAGAGAGAGAGAGAGAGAGAAAAAAGAGAGAGAGAGAGATAGAGAGAGACGCCATATCGAGATAGAGAGAGAAATAGACTACTCACTTCAAATCTGCGATCGAGATCGCTCTAAAGTTGTAGCGTTGGACAACTTTTGAATAGAAACATATTTTTATTTCTTAAACCAAAGAGAAATCACATTATACATGTAATGAAATCAAAATTAAGGTCCTAAACAGTAGAATGAAAGCTATTAATTAACTAAACAGCAGAACAGTAAGAAGTGAAACAAACTTTATATTTGTTACATGTAAAACCCAATACATATAAAACCCAATACATTTAAAACCCAATACATGTAAAACCCAATACATGTAAAACCCAATACATGTAAAACCCAATACATTTAAAACCCAATAAGTGTAAAACCCAATACATGTAAAACCCAATACATTTAAAACTCAATACATGTAAAACCCAATACATGTAAAACCCAATACATGCTAAGCTATGATCACCAGTGAGGCCCTATCTAGCTAGCCACCGTAAAAGAGACTTTTGAGAGAGAGAGAGGGGAAGAGTGAGAGGTAACTCAAAACTCTCGTCTGTAAGAAAGAAACATTATTCCTACGACCTTGGAAAGGTTAATCATGTATCGAAGCTATCTGGCAATTGCATTGAATAAGATAAAGTTATGACGGTATTTCTTTTGTAGTAGTTTGAAATTTTATCGCCTCCATCAAACTCTTTTTTGAGTTATTAGGGCACATGTCAGTGCATTCGTGGCCTTTGTGTCCTTTTTCACTTTATCTCATGTATTTCTTACGTATGATAAAATCATATTTATTTAACTGTTTTATTTATTTAAATCATATTTATTTCCTAAAGTGAAATAAATGTGATTCAATTCAATTCAAACGAAAATATTTTTGATATGTACAATGTAGATGAGGCATGAAATCTACTACTGCGTGGATTTTACAAGTCGCTTTACTTCCTGGACTGGTTAAGTTATAATCTTTAAATCTCACAGTCGGCGGTAGCCCATTGAAAGCTAATGTTACTGAAAGCTTATGTAATTGAAAGCTTATTAACACAGTGTCATTACCATCGCCCGATCACATTCTTCATTGCTGTTTAGGCCTTAATTTATATTTCAGTTTTCCTACCCACTAGCAGTTGAGAGCTCCGTGATTACATTACATCATATTATTAATTGTGGTTTGTGCCTTTTCTTTAAAGAAAAATGCTCTCAAATAGTTTGAAGACCCAAAAGTGGTAGAGTAGCGCTAGCGCATGCCAGTATGGACCAAAATGTCTATGGGCCCGCCCTGTCCAATAGGCTCCGCCTCCTGAGAAATTTAATCACGGAGGGAAGGAAGATTGTCGTTTTAAAACACACAGAATAATAGCACACATTATAGTGAAATGATCAACCATATTGATATCTATCAATTGTCGCTTTACAACATCCAGAAAATTGTCGTTTTAAAACATCCAGAATAATAATACACATTATATTGAAATGATCAACCATATTGATATCAATCACTTTTAATACCACATGTTTAAACCGTTAGTCAATTTAGTCCATTTTCCGTATAACCAGTCCAGTTAATGTCCGAGATTTTACTCTCAGATTTTACTCAGCGCGGCAGGGATTCGAACCCACGAGGGTTAAATTCACCTCAGGATCTGTCATTTAAAACTTTCTGACATTTTATCTACACCTCTAACCATTGTGCTATTGAGGCACTCAGAAAATGAGGACATAAGTAGAGCTAACCGTAGTAAAGTTTCTCGCACCACAAGCAAAACTCATTTCTTGATCTCTTCGACTCTCTCTCGTAAAAATCTCTCGTCCACGCCGAGATGTGAGACCTGGTCGCTACCAGTTTTCTTTTAAGTATTGAATTTTGTTTGAGTAGAGCCGTTTGATTTTTTTGCTTGTCAATTGCCAAATTCAGCGAAGCATTCAGAGTCTCCAGTAGCGCTTCCACGTCAAAAGTTTTGCACTCTCTCGCACCGAAACTTGACACAAGGTCTTTGTTCCGCTTTCCTGTCAGAATATCGGATTTCTTTAACGCCTGGAGAGCCAATTTAAAGATTCGGATACGTTGATCTGTGTCGCTCGTGGAATCGCCTGTGGAGACGCATTCCAGTTCCTCTTCAGCATAGTCCAAGCTTCCTGTTCCTATGGATAAAGCTGATGTAGCTGGACTCGAGGCTGGACCTGTTTCCTTCTCTACACTCTCAACCTCAAGGTATACGTGTGTATCGCTATCAATGGACATAAACTCGAACTCGTCGTCTGATTGGTCAGCAGAACTGATGGAAACAGCTTGCTCTTCATCCATATCCAAACGTCGCACTCTGGGACCAGAGGCAGTAGGGAGCGCACCTGCTTCAATCTGCATGACGTCCGCATTTTGATCCACCGCTAGCTTCTCATCAACGTGATCATTCGAGGGCGGTAATGTTGATGTAATAAGATGTTTAGATTCTGCTGTGGCAGGGTAAGCTTCGTCATAGCTTTTGACGGAGTCCATTGAGTAAGCAATGCTTTTAACCAGGCCGTAGACTGCATGGGAATGTGTTCTACTATTCCCTTCAGAGCTGGAATGTGTTCCACTATTACCCTCAGAGCTAGAATGTGTTCCACTATTACCCTCAGAGCTAGAATGTGTTCCACTATTACCCTCAGAGCTAGAATGTGTTCCACTATTCCCTTCAGAGCTGGAATGTGTTCCACTATTCCCCTCAGAGCTGGAATGTGTTCCACTATTCCCCTCAGAGCTGGAATGTGCTCCACTATTCCCCTCAGAGCTGGAATGTGTTCCACTATTACCCTCAGAGCTGGAATGTGCTCCACTATTCCCCTCAGAGCTGGAATGTGTTCCACTATTACCCTCAGAGCTGGAATGTGTTCCACTATTACCCTCAGAGCTGGAATGTGTTCCACTATTACCCTCAGAGCTGGAATGTGTTCCACTATTCCCCTCAGAGCTGGAATGTGTTCCACTATTACCCTCAGAGCTGGAATGTGCTCCACTATTCCCCTCAGAGCTGGAATGTGTTCCACTATTACCCTCAGAGCTAGAATGTGTTCCACTATTCCCCTCAGAGCTAGAATGTGTTCCACTATTCCCATCAGATGTGAAATTTGTTCCACTATTCCCTTCAAGGTCGTCACCAAACTCGTCTTGTTCCATCTTCCGTAGTGACTATAAAATATTAATAATAATTATTATTAAACAATAATTATTAATAATAATCAGTAATAAAAATTATGAAAGTGATTATTAAACTATTGTTTAACAGCTCCTATTGAATTTGATAAAAACTTTTTATAAAAAACATTTTTTATAAAAACCATTTTGATGAAACCGAATTTTGAAAAAAACGATTCAAGCAGTATGCTGAATCGCCGCCCGGCTACTCGAGGCCATCTAGCGGCTTAAAGGAATTGCTGAAGCAGACTGCTTTAAATAAAAAATGGACTCTAAGAATTCTGCTTTTACTATTATCATTATTATAATTATTGTTAATATTATTATTATTATTATTATTATTATTATTATTATTATTATTATTATTATTAGTAGTAGTAGTAGTAGTAGTAGTAGTAGTAGTAGTAGTAGTAGTAGTAGTAGTAGTAGTAGTAGTAGTAGTAGTATTCAGTTATGAAACTGTTAGTTTTGTAATTATTCAAATATTATTTAACTGTTAGTATTACTATTACATTTTTCTCTTACTATTAAATATTAAACATATTAAAGTCTAACAGTGGTTCTTAGAACTCTACATATAAATCTATTAAACGGGCATACGTTTTTGATCTATCTTGTTTAGTAGCCTCTTTGAACACAGTCGGTTGAACTTGTTCTATTCAGAAAGTCCCGTACTAAGTACTGGCAAAGGTACTAAAATTACTTTCTAATTTGCTCTTGCTTGTAATTGAATCTCTCACTCTCTCTTTCTCGCTCTCTCCTCTCTTCCTCTCTCTCTCTCTCTCTCTCTCTCTCTCTCTTTAGCACTCTCTCTCTAGTATTCTGCAAGTGACAAAAAGTTAACCGAAAGTTTCAACTTTTAAAAGTTAGTTCGCAACTTTTTCAGTTATTACCTCAAGAAAGTAGCTAAACTTCTAGTTGTTAACTTTTCCTGAAAAAGATAACTTCTTTGTAACTAAAAATAGTTAAAACTTAACTAATAATTTTAAGTTACTAAATTTACCAATTTATTTATTATGAACTCTCTCAGTATTCCTACATTAACTATAGGCCACTATACGTATAGTTCAGGAAGGGTCTTCGCGTAAAAAGCAGTTATTCCCTACTACCCGGCCAGGCGCCTGCTCTAGCTAGTAGTTTGAGTGAGCTTAGGCCTAGGGAGTAATCCTTTGAGCATGCATACTTGCGTAGCAGTTAATTTGTCCAGCGTTTTACCGGTAATTTACCAGTAAAAAATCCCACATAATATTTTACCATGTAAAGAAGCTACATATACAATTTACAAGTTTCAAATTAAGCACGTAGGCCTACATTACAGTAAAAAAAACATTGAAAATGTGCTAAACTCAAAGATTGCTATTGTAAGCGCACTCTGGTAATTCTTTCTTAATCTTGGATTGAAGTTAGATCACTTACATAAAAAAGCGTCAACGTCAGTTTCCTCACTCGAAAGCGATATCAGTAACCGGAAAGCCTAGGCTTTGAACCCCGCACATACTGATCCGCGGTCGAATATCTTGCCGACATTGCCACTGGCTCCATCCATGTTATGATATGTGATGATATCGGTAAGATAAGTTACATTACTTCATTATTACTTAGGCTACATTAGTTTGAAGTTACATACACACGATTTATTAGTGCCTGTATGATGTACAATCAATCACACAATATGTGATTGATTGTTTAGAAATGTCTAATGAAAAAGTTATTTAGACTATCTAATGTTCTGCCGACAGATTTAGGAGAGTAATTATTTTAATTAGTAGCTTGTTCTACTAAATTTCTTCTCTGATCCTAATTAATGTGCTTGTAATCAAATAGCCTAATTGTAAATTTCAATTGATATACATATTACATCATAATATTTCCCGTGTTGTGTCCGAGACTCTGCAAAATAGACCAACCGTAAACGACACGTATCGTAAGAGGCAATTGAGCAAGAACTGAGGAAGGTAAAGGGGAAACCACCTCACAAGCCATGCGTATTATTCCCAAGCTATAGGCCATACATGTATTAGAGTGCAGTCAAGGCATAGCCTTCTGTGGAGGAATTGACTCATTGAGCTATGGTCTGTTCTTCATGAAGCGTGAAAAGCAGCATGTGAGCAGTAATATGTGTTACTGTTATGTCTTAATGCCTTAGTCATATCACTCAATAGATCACTATACAGATAGAGAGAGAGAGAGAGAGAGAGAGAGAGAGAGAGAGAGATTCATGATATAGGCATAATAGGCTACACGTAGGCCTATATTATATCGGATGGAATTAATTTAGGCCTACATGTTAAGTTATAGGCTATAACCCCTTAACTGAATGACATCATTCTTTTTACAATTCTATTTCTCTACCGTATTTACCACAAAATATCTCTATTTTTATCCTCTGATATTTTACCGGTAAATTAACAGCACTCACAGCGCTTTCCATGAACACATTTCACCTAAGTTTCAACATTCATTGGGCTAACAAAAGCCCGTGCGAACTTTCTTTTTGAGCCTTAAGGTCTTAAGGCTCAAAAAGAAAGTAAAGCGTTGAGATTTTGCAGAATTCGACCCAGCGATCGCACGGGCTTTTGTTAGCCCAATGCTACTAGAGATGGGAATTTTTAAATTATTCTATTTACAATACTAAAGATGGGAGTTTTAAACTATTATAATTATTATTATAATAGTTTAAAATAAAAGAGCTCGAAATTTTCTAATTATTCCAAAATTATTGTTCTTATTTGATATGTGAAATTTCTAATTATTCTAAATCTAATTATTACTATGTGGAATTGAAGAGGAAAGCGGAAATTTCCTTTTAATTTTAATTATTACTAGAGATGGGAATATTTTAATTATTACTAGAGATGGGAATATTTTAATTATTACTAGAGATGGGAATATTTTAATTATTAAGTGGTCATATTAGGCTGCCATTATATATATATATATATATATATATATATATATATATATATAAAGCTGTTTTACGTGTTGCGCTCGGGTGTGGATGGACCACTGTAGAATAGGGCAACCGCAAACAGTCTGCCGCGTGTACGTAAGAGGCGACTAAAGACAGGAGCTGAGGATGGCAAGAGGGGACCCACCTCACCATGAAATATTTTCCCCCAGGATTAAATGGTAATTAATCCATCTAGCTGAGGAAGGCAATGGGAAAAACCTCAGAAGCCATACTTTTCTCAAGCTACAGGCTACATAAGGTATGGATAAGGCATAGAGTTTTTGAAGGGATTAACTTGTGATCTAAGGAGTGCTCTTATGGAACGAGAATGCAGACTTTGAGTATGAATATGTACCTTGAACCTGCCACTTGGCAGTGCACTGAAGAGAAGAGAGATATAAAGTTGGTAAAGCTAAGGTTAACGTCTGTTTCCTCACTCGAAAGCGATGTCAGTGACGGGCGAGTCCAGGATTTGAACTCCGCACATACTGATCCGCGGTCGAATATCTTACCGAGCCAGTGGCGAAGAATATAACTAACTTAAGTTTCAACATACAATGGGCTACATATATATACAGGGTGATTCAGAATAAATGCAACTGCTTTGAAGGCTAATAACATTGAAAAATTTTATAAAAACATCTTACTTGATACATTATATTACAGACAATTCTCCTTTCTATTAACTTGGTAAATATGTGAGAGATATTCTCACAAATGTTTGAGAAAGTGCCATTAATCGCCGGTATATAATTCTCACGTCATATGATCACCTGTATAAAAGTATATATATATACATGCTCGCCCGTCACTGACATCGCTTTCGAGTGAGGAAACTGACGTTAACATCGGCTTTAGCTTTAGCTTTCTCGTAGGAGTTCTCTGAACTATCGTGATCGTGATTAAGAAATTTGACGGCGAGATTTAGCGCACATGCTTTAGTTGCGCATCAATAATTAATCGAAAACTCGATTAGTACTTTGTGGGTGACCTCCTTGGAAGGCCGAGCGTTGACAGCTTTAAAAGAAAAAATGTCAGGGTGTTGGAAGGTTATTCTTAAATCCGCGCCGGCTGCAATTGATGCGCCACAAAAGGCAACGATTACTAATAACCATGGAGAGGAAAGAGGAATGGGTCTTAAACAAGCATCTGTGCTTCCTGCCAGTGTGCCGCTATTTATATAAATGTAGGGGGCGGGGTTTAGCGCATTGATAAGAGCATGCGCGTCATAAGCGAAATTAAGCAGGTCGGCTTCGGTAAATACTGGGATGGGAGACGGGTATTATTGAAGTTCTACCTGGATTGGTTAAACGTCAAAATGTGCTCCTTTAGGATGGCTGCTACATGGGCTGTCTATTGTGATTGTCACGTATTCTCCTGGCTACTTGCTGGGAATACTTGCCGTTTCAGGTAATTATTTGCTATCGATTGATTCATTTTTGACGGGTTGCTTAAAGGCATGCCTGAAAACATCCGTTTCGAGATTGATTGATCTATCGAGTGATTGATTTTTTACGGGTTGACTGAAAACATACATGAAGACAACGGTTTCTCGATTGATCAATCTATCGATTGATTGATTTTTGACGGGTTGATTAAAAACATACACGAAGGCATCGTTTCGCTATTGATCGATCTATTGATTGATTGATTTTTGACGGGTTGACCGAAAAAATACATGAAGACATGGGTTTTGCGATTATCGATCAATCGATTGATTGATTTTGATTGATTTTCTGTTGTCAGGCACGGAGGCGTGGGTGCAGCACTTGAAATGAAGGATCTAGAGTGCTACAACAACGCGACGAGAGCCGTATTGAAGGTTAAAGAGGCGGACGAGAACGTGGCAGGGTTCTACAAGACCTGCAAGAGATTCTCATTCTACTGGATCATGAATGCCGGTCACATGGTAATCAATCAATCAATCAATCAGTAAATAGATCGATCGATCAATCAATAAACCAATCCATCAATCAATCAGTCAGTCAATCCATCCATCAATCAGTCAGTCAGTATGTCAATCAATCAATCCATCAATCAATCAGTCAGTCAATCAATCAATCCATCAATCAATCTACCAATCATTCATTCATTCATTCATTCATTCAATCAATCAATCAATCCGTCAATCAATCAATCAGAATTTAACGTCCGGTTACGCTATATTATTTATTTATTTATTATATTCATAAGATACTGTTGTTATATTAATAGGATACTGTTGTATTATATTCATAGAATACTGTTGTATTATATTAATAGGATACTGTTGTATTATATTCTTAGGATATTTTGCTGTATTATATTCATAGAATACTGTTGTATTATACTCATAGGATACTATTGTATTATATTAATAGAATACTATTGCATTATATTAATAGGATACTGTTGTATTATATTCATAGAATACTGTTGTATTATATTAATGGGATACTGTTGTATTATATTCATAGAATACTGTTGTATTATATTAATGGGATACTGTTGTATTATACTCATAGGATACTATTGTATTATATTAATAGAATACTATTGCATTATATTAATAGGATACTGTTGTATTATATTCATAGAATACTGTTGTATTATATTAATGGAATACTGTTGTATTATATTAATAGAATACTGCTGTATTATATTCATAGAATACTGCTGTATCATATTCTTAATATACTGTTGAATTTTATTCCTTATTCATAGAAATGTTTATATTCACACCTACAAATATACAATTATAAGCAATTTCATTAACGCTATTCATCATCATCATCATCATCATCTTCTTCTCCTGAATCCCAGTTTAACCATATGGTCGCGATTAGAAAAGTTTGTAGCAATTTCTGGGCCCTAAGCGCTTATCAACCGAATGCCCCTTTCTGACTTTGGTTTTTGTCGCCTTTTACGATACACGCATTCCATGGTTGGTCTATTCTTCAGTAACCCGGCCATGACACTTGTTGAATTCTATTATTTACTATTTATTTATTTATGATTTATTCATTTATTTATTATTTATTGCTTGATTGTTATGTTGTTTAGATCCCGTCAGATGCCGGTGAAGCGGCAATAAAGATGTTGAGAAATATAATAAATCACTGATGTCATTCCCTCTCTCCCTAGAATGGTCATTCCCTGCCTGGAGTGGTCATTCCCTGCCTGGAGTGGTCATTACCTGCCTGGAGTGGTCATTCCCTGCCTGGAGTGGTCATTCCCTTCCTGGAGTGGTCATTACCTGCTTTGAGTGGTCATTTCCTGCCTGGAATTATTTCTACATTTATTTACTTTCGTTGATATTTTAGCATTCACCTACCGATGTCTCATTATGAAAGCCCGTACATATCGTTATCTGAAATTGTATCATATTCAGTAAAGAAAAATTATTAGTAATTTTAATAATAATAATAATAATAATTAGGCTTAAATCTTAATATCCTCGGTCACTGCATTACGATTTTATATATATATATATATATATATATATATATATATATATATACACATACATATATATATATATATATATATATATATATATATTCACACACACACACACACACATTATATATACATATAGGTCTACACTGTGTTTTTATAACTTATACTTCACATTATTTTTACAATAAAATTGTAAGGAGTTGACCGATGTTCTTGAAATTGGTAGTAGGCCTACTTGACCAGCAGCCAATTCTACCAGAAAGAGAAATTTCGTTTGGATCTTTCATAAAGTGACAGTTATAGTTTTGCGAATAGGTGTGGGGTCAGATTAGAAATTTCCAGTACAGGATTAGGGGCGTGTTACATTTAGCGTAAAATTATCTCTATAAAAATAATAGCGAACAGGTCACATAAAGTTTCTGCTACTTCTATTTTGAAAAGCCATCATTTCTTTTCGAAACGACGTAACATACGGCTGATATGTTCTTAATTGACTCCCGACTCATCCAGTGTCTCGACCATCTTATCGCCGTCGCAGCACCTACGTCTTTCTCTGACAATGTAAGAGCTGATTTTCAAACATTATACAGATTACTATTTAATTTAAACAAAACATTCGTTAGAGTTCTAAAGTGTTGCCGTTTTTATCTGATTACTGTTTCATTATCAACAAAGCCTGTGCAATTTTTCAACTGTACATGCGTCTTAAATATTTTTTAATTTTTATACTGAGAAAGATAAGTAAGCCAATATTATGCTTTCCATAACTTTTTCCGTTTCTGTGACTTTTAAGGCTATGGTCAAGTTTAACGTCAGTTTCCTGCTCGAATACCATGACAGTGACGGGGAGAGCATTGGATTTGAACCCTGCACCTACTGATCAGTAATGATGATGATCAGTGATATCCAGCACAGCAACTTGCCAAGAAGCCAACGGCTCAGCCCACTTTCAAATTCCCTGACTTTTCCAGGCGTTCCAGAAGAGTGGTAACACCGAGTTCCAGTAGAGTGGTAACACTGAGTTCCAGATGTTCCAGAAGAGTGGTAACACTGAGTTCCAGGTGTTCCAGAAGAGTGGCAACACTGCTTCTGGAACACTGGTACCACAGTGTGGTACCAGGTGTGCCAGAAGAGTGGTAACACTGAGTACCAGGTGTTCCAGAAGAGTGGTAACATCGAGTTCCAGGTGTTCCAGGAGAGTGGTAACACTGGGTTCCAGGTGTTCCAGGAGAGTGGTAACACTGGGTTCCAGAAGAGTGGCACCACTGAGACTAGTCGTATGACTGGATGAATCCTGAAGGCAGGACGTTGTTCTGGGTGGATATGTCTTCAGTGTCGTCCACCAGGGGTCGTGTGGTGTAGGCACTGTGCAGCAGATCTATGGTCGAGAGCTGAACGGGAGAGAGGTCTGAATGAGTTCTCAGCATAGATATCTGTATCATAGCTCGCTCCAGCCCCTTACATACTGCTCCTGCAGCACAAAATAAGTGTCGACATTTAATAAGTTATGGCTCTCTCACAATCTTTACATAAGGCTCCTGAAGTGTCGATATTTCATAGTTATTTCAATCATCAATTATAATTGATGGTATAAATAACTAATTACTGTCGTAAAATTAATTAAAATTATATTAAATATTAGTAACTAATTAATGTCAGTTTGTAAAATGTTGAAGTGACATATATATCAAGTTATTACTTGATCATAGTTCGCTTCAACTCTTTACAAACTACAACATTAATTAAAACTGCTACTACGACATTAATTGTCTACATTTAACCAAATATTATTAGAATTACTGCACGATAGTGGATATTCCTTACAACTGCTCCTCGAATGTAAACCAAGTACCGATATTTGCCATACTATACCACAACGAATTACAACTGAGTCATAGCCCGCCACAGCTCCTTGCATACCGCTCCAATATTACGGAAAAAGGTCCGCTAATTAACCGATCCATCGGTTGATTTATCGGTTAGTTTATTGGTCGGTTTATTGTTACTTCATTGGTCGGTTACTGATTAGTTTTATTGGTCAATTTACTGATTGGGTTAAAGGTTCATTGTTGGTTTAATATGTTGGTTTATTGACCGATTTACTTATTGAAGTATGGTTAATTGTTGGTTTATTGTAGTTCGGATGAACAAATAACCACTCTGTCGACAGGTTGGTTGTTCTGTCTGTCTATCGATCAGACAAAAATAAAATAAATAAACAACAACCATTGTGATGTTGCGAGTCGGTTAAATCCAGCTGGAACCGATTGAGCTGGTCAGAGAGACAGTCTGCGTTGGCGACAAGAACCGGATTAAGGGGCTCAAGGTCGATGACTGATACGAGACTGGTTAGGTGAAAGATGGTTTGACAGATCTACATGCACACAAAAATATCAACAAATATAATAATAATAACAATAATAACGGCCATTCCAGTAGCCGTTAGTTTCCGTTTAGGGGCGAAAACTTGCGAGCCTCACATGTGCCCCTGCGGTCATGAAGTCGGTGCTTTAGGTCTCCACGGCCTCTCCTGCAAACGAAGCTCAGGTAGAATATCTGGCCATCACAATTTAAATGACTTAATATGGCGAGCACTTTCAAGAGCAGGCATCCCTTCCTCTAAGGAACCAAGTGGGTTGTCCAGATCAGACGGCAAGCGTCCGGACGGCCTGACTTTAGTGCCCCGGTGCAACGGTACATGTGCCGTATGGGACGTCACGGTCATTGACACTATGGCAGATTCCTATCTGAATACGACTTCAGTCACAGCCGGTGGAGCTGCTGTTCACGCCGTATATCTACACATACACCAGTGACGACGCCCATGTCTATGAATAAATACACAAATCGTTAGACTTCGTTTTATAACTTTTATTTCAATATCTCCGCATCAGACATTAGGAAAATACGAGATTTTAGAAGTTAGATGATTTGATATTTGTGAGAGATTTTCTGCATATGAGAAGAAGCCGAGAGAATGGATTGAAATAGGTCACAAACCAGCAAAATAGATATATAGATAGGTAGATAGACATATAGGTAGGTAGGTAGGTAGATTAGATACATAGATACGTAAATAGGCAGGTAGGTAGGCAGGTAGGTTAGTAGATAAGTAGGTAGGTAGGTAGGTAAATAGGTAGATAGGTAGGTAGGCGGATAAGTAGGTAAGTAGGAAGGTAGGAAGGTAGATAGGTAGGTAAGTAGGTAGATAGGTAGGTAGGTAGTTAGATAATTAGATATGAAGATAGGCAGGCAGAGACACAGACAGACAGATAGATGGATATATAACTAGACAGACAGAGAGCCACGCAGACAGATAGATAGAGACAGCGAGACTGACAGACAGATAGAGAGAGGTAGAAAGAGTTGATCATCCACACCTCTACGGGTAGACTGGTTCTATACTGCTGTTCGGCTGCGTCAGATGACGGCAGAGGATTTGAGAGAACTTGGAGCAGCGTCATCCACAGTCTGGAGAACTCTGCCTCAGAGCCGTACCATCTCCTCTGTAGAGGTTCCCTAGCAGCACACACTGAGCTGATCCTCACCTTGTAGTTGTCGCTAGAGATCAGCACTTGCGTTAGAGCCTGCAGCATATCTGTCTGTTACAATCAATCAATCAATATATCACACTCTACAGTCTACCCGTAGAGGTGTGGATGATCAACTCTTTCTACCTCTCCCTATCGATCAATCAATAAATCAATCAATATATCGATCAATCAATCGAATCAATAGATCAATCGATCAATTAATCAGTTAATCTATAGGTCAGCCAATCAATCAATCAAGCAATCAATCCATCAATCAATTAAAGAATGAATTAATCAAGAAGTGAATGAATGAAATGAATAAATTAACACATTAAGCAATCGATCGATAAACCAATCCATCAATCGGTTATCAAACGATCAATTATTCAAATGAACAATCAATAAATTAACTAATTAATCAATTGTTCAAATGAATAATCAATAAATTTACTTATTAATCAATTATTCAAATGAATAATCAATAAATTAACTAATTAATCAATTATTCAAATGAATAATCAATAAATTAACTAATTAATCAATTACTCAAATGAATAATCAATAAATTAACTAATTAATCAATTATTCAAATGAATAATCAATAAATTAACTAATTAGTCAATTATTCATATGAATAATCAATAAATTAACTAATTAGTCAATTATTCAAATGAATAATCAATAAATTAATCAATTATTCAAATGAATAATCAATAAATTAACTAATTAGTCAATTATTCAAATGAATAATCAATAAATTAACTAATTAGTCAATTATTCAAATGAATAATCAATAAATTAACTAATTAATCAATTATTCAAATGAATAATCAATAAATTAACTAATTAATCAATTATTCAAATGAATAATCAATAAATTAACTAATTAGTCAATTATTCAAATGAATAATCAATAAATTAATAAATCAATTATTCAAATGAATAATCAATAAATTAACTAATTAATCAATTATTCAAATGAATAATCAATAAATTAACTAATTAGTCAATTATTCAAATGAATAATCAATAAATTAACTAATTAGTCAATTATTCAAATGAATAATCAATAAATTAACTAATTAATCAATTATTCGATCACTCAATTAATCATTCAATCAAATAATCAAAAAAGTTCCCCTGGCTCAATCAGCGGCAATTACTGGCAGGGAATAAGTATGTACAGGATTCAATAACCAGTGACAGAAGTATCAGTGGTACCATTTAGAGAGAAACATATTAACATTGTTTGTTCTACACAGGCTGGAGCCAGTGGCGATGTCGGTAAGTTATTCGACCGCGGATCAGTATGAACGGGGTTCAAATCCTGGGCTCGCCCGTCACTGGCATCGCTTTCGAGTGAGGAAAATGACGTTAACATCAGCTTTAAGGCTACCAGATTTTTTACATTTGTGTTAATTCCATCCTTCTATAAAGAGCAACAAAGAACAACAACGCAGTTATAACATATCGACTATGACAATATCAAGCAATTTAGCATCATTTTACAGGTATGAACCAACAATTAAATATGATAGCAATAAACTTGAAACATAGCATTATAGCTATAATGTAGGCAACCTACAATATTTATCCCGACCCTGGTTAAACTGGGATTTAAAGGAAAATGATGATGATGTTGGCAGCCTACATTAGAGGTCAGTTTGAAAACCCTCTGGAATAGAGTTTAATAGCAGTAAAAATCGAAATAGAACATAATAACTTTATTAAAGCCAGCCTTACCAAAGACGAGCTGATGCAATTGAGCAGTTCATTGTTTTTAAAAATATTACCAACAGCAAAGCAAGCGTTACGTGAAACCTGTAATATAGCAATTAGCACAGAGTATTTAATTTAAATAAACTTAATTCAATTAAATAAGAACACAAAAAGGTCATTAAACCCTGTAGAGTTCACATACAAAACATACAGACAAGCAAATGCAACAAGGAATCACAAACGAAATGTAGTATGATTAAATAGTGAAGGAAAATAACGCCGAATGCTAAAAGAGCAACTTTAAATAGCGACAAAACTTTATGTTTAACAAAATACAACAAAAAGCAGACTATAGACCATACACAGTACAGAGCCAATACAGAAAATACATTACAAAATTATAGCCATTTAACTTCGTAGTCACAATGACCTTGCAGGGTAACCACTCTCCAGACTACAACAAATTCCCAGACTTTTCCAGTGTGCCTCGACATTTCGTTACCATCGCAGCAACGATTTCTATGTTGGAAAACAATGTCAGAAATGATTTATAAATAATATGTGCCATTTCATTTTACGCATAGATAGATCTACAGTGTATAAAATTTGGCAAGTATCAGCATACATGAGATTGTATTCTAACATCACTTTCTTTATGAAAAGCACTGAAGTCTTGCAAATACCGCTGGTCGATGCAACTGCAGCAGTTTCTGATGTCGAGCTAGAAGATGACGAAGTTACTTCTACCTGTGAACATTTATCGGCTTCCTATGCAATTTTGCCAACGATTGGCGTCTTAGTGTTTGAACTTTTCATACTAAAAGTGTTACGAATGCCAAAATTCTATTTTCCCTGACTTTTCCCTGACCACTTTCAAATTCCCTGACTTTTACCGGTTTTCGCGGTTTTCCAGAAGAGTGATCACCCTGGACCTCATATACATGTAGAATGAGAAAATTTAACAGTAAAAGTAGCAGATAAAATAAAGAACAAATAAAAATGTATAGAATAAAGTAAATATAAATAATATATAAATACAAATAAAAAATCTATTTATATATATTATTAATACAAATTTATAATAAAAAATATATAGATATAAATAATAAACATCATCATCATCTTCTCTTAAATCCTAGATTAACCAGGGTCAGGATTAGGAATAGACAGTTTATAATAAACAGAAATATAATAATAAAAGTAAAAAATTAAAAGCACAGCAGATGTAAAAGTAAACATTACAAATCGAAGACTAAACATTATAACACATTATAGTGAAATCAACTACGTTGATATCTATCACTTTAATACCACTATGTTAAATCCGTTAGGCAATTTAGACCATTTTCCATGTAGCCAGTCTAGTGAATGTCCGAGATTTTACTCTCAGATCAGCGCGGCTGGGAATCGAACCCACGAGGGTTCAATTCATCTCAGGATCTGTCATTTAAAACTTCATGACGTAATCTACACCTCTAACCATTGCGCTGTTGAGACCTTCCTCTCTTAATGAGTCCCACATTTTAAAGTTTAGACTCGAAAACAAGAACAAATTTAAAATATGCAACAAAATACATGCTAAAAGAAAATTGCGATACAATATTAAAAAACAAATTTAAGAAAATTTGCAAGAAAATAGCAAAATAACAGTAAACTAACGTTCGATAGCGCCTACCTTCACAGCTTTAAAAGAAATGTTGTCAATCACTACCCGCACGGCACTGTTCACTGCCTTAGCAAAATCCGGTGTTTTGTTACTTTGAATTCTTTCTGAAAAATCAAATTATCAAATTTATCATCATCATCGTTATCTTCCCTTCGATCCCAGTTTAACTACGATCAGGATCGTAGTTAAATCGGGATATATTCAGATTATATAAGTTAATTATCGGGAAATGTTAAGTTTATATATCCCTTAGGAAAGTATAAGCTAATAATACAAAAAAATAGTAAGTTACCACAGTGTTGTTGAGGTAGAATTCTGAGTAGATTTCCGACAGCCCTGACTGCATTACATCGAACCTTTTCCACGTCCGTACACATTCCAGTGCACGTCGCTAGCAAACTGGTGAATACTGCCATAGGGAAAGCACTGGAAAACTCTTCCTTAGTCTCTAGTCTGCACATATACATTTCAGTTACACATCTCTACGCATCATTACATATAGAGTAAAGTTGATTTTAACGTCAGTTTCCTCACTCGAAAGCTATATCAGTGACGGAAGAGCCCAGGATTAGAACCCCCACATACTGATCCGCGGTCGAGTATCTTACCAACATCACCACTGGCTCCACATATACACTTATTTTCACATATTCACACATGTGACATATCTGCGTGTATACCCATAACAGACAGTTCAACTGCACATTCACACGTCTTTACACATACATGTATCTCTAAACATATTAACATCTTTAAACATATCTCTACACATCTTTACACATATCTCTACACATATTTACACATATCTCTACACATCTTTACACATATATCTACACATCTTTACACATATCTCTACACATCTTTACACATATGATTACGAAATGATTTTTCATACTCTTACATACTCATATGTTACGTATGGAGTTGAAGTTTATCGTAATGCAACTGAGTCTGCTCTTCATCCATTACATGTTTCTATTAATAAAGTCTTGAGGAATCTACAAAATCATAATCGCTTCTACAATGTTAAGCAACTTTATATGAATTATGATATCCTTCCAATTGCCCTTTTACATAAATTCTTAATTTTGCTAAACTTATATATAAGCATTTACACTTTCCTAATAATTTGTCTACTGCTATTAGTGATCTTTTTATTCATAGTAAAACCTCGCACAACTACATAACCAGATTATCATTAAATGACCATCTACACTTACAATCTATACTTACAACCGTACATTCTTCTCTTCGACGCTATTCAACAGCTACAAAATTTGGAATAGTCTACCAGACCATATCAGATCCATCCAAAACCGTAATAGATTCCAAAAGCTTCTTAAAAGTCATCTACATGCTAGTTGGTCATCATAATTATTCATGTTTCTCGAGTGTCGATTCGTTATTTAATCTGCTATATTCTTACTAACTTAATTCCTAGTCTGGATCGATATTACAGCCTAATTATGCTATACTTATAAGTCTAATAACTTATGTAAATTGATGTGATTATATGTTTTATCGGTGACCAGCAAGATAGGGGTATGCCCTCACTGGTGGCCGATATGCTGGTAGCTATTTGATTGCTATGCCTTGAGCACATTTGCACACCTGTGTTTATTTTAACTGCACTTTTTGTAGTTTTGTGTTACTATGGTCTACACTATGTTGAATCTGTATTTGTAATCTGTAATTGTCAATGAATTCAACATTCTCTCTCTCTCTCTCTCTCTCTCTCTCTCTCTCTTTACACATATCTCTACACATCTTTACACATATCTCTACACATCTTTACACATATCTCTACACATCTTTACACATATCTCTACACATCTTTACACATATCTCTACACATCTTTAAACATATCTCTACACATCTTTACACATATCTCTACACATCTTTACACATATCTCTACACATCTTTACACATATCTCTACACATCTTTACACATATCTCTACACATCTTTACACATATCTCTACACATCTTTACACATATCTCTCTCTTACACATCTTTACACTTTACATATACACATCTACACATCTTTACACATATCTCTACACATATTAACATCTTTACCATATATCACTACACATCTTTACACATATCTCTACACATCTTTACACATATCTCTACAATCTTTACAAATCTCTTACACATCTTTACACATATCTCTACACATACACATATTTACACATATTTACCCATATCTCTACACATCTTACACATATCTCACATCTTTACACATATCTCTACACATCTTTCACATATCTCTACAATCTTTACACATATATCTACACATCTTTACACATATCTCTACACATCTTTAAACATATCTCTACACATCTTTACACATATCTCTACACATCTTTACACATATCTCTACACATCTTTACACATATCTCTACACATCTTTACACATATCTCTACACATCTTTACACATATCTCTACACATATTAACATCTTTCCATATATCACTACACATCTTTACACATATCTCTACACATCTATATGCACTAATTTATATTTATGAAACGTAAGCGTTAATTAATCCGATTAGTTAATACCTCAAACCCAATATAGGTTGAAAAACTACATGTCCCGCATTTCGTAAAAGGAGCAACGAAAAATCTTAAAATTTTATAAAATAATTTCATAGAATCACAGAACTTGTAAGATATCTAGAAAAATAGCTACGTTTATAAAACCTACCTATAATTCTTATACTCAATGTTGCAATTTTGCACTGCACAATGAAATATGAAAGAGTAATTACAGCCTACCTATAGTGTACCATAGCATCACTTAGATTACTCAGCGATGCAGCGATTTTACACCGCACAGTGGAATTTTTCTCCTTTTCTTCTGATTTGAGCAAAACATTCGCAATCCTCACTAGAAAAGATGAATCCTGGCAACCAAAACAAACAATATGATACCACAGCATCATCATCATCATCTTAACATCATCACCATCGTCATTATCATCATTAGTAACACCATCATTATCAACATCACAACAGCATTATCAACATCATAACACCATCATTATCATCATCACCATCATAACATCACTATCATCGTCATTATCATCATCATAACATCATCATTAGCCTAAGACGACATTATGGACTTCTTTTGATGATAGTAATAATATAGATAATAATAATAATAATAATAACAACAACAATAATAATAATAGAATTAATAATAATAGTAATAACAGCAATAATAATAATATAGTAATAATTATAATATTAATATATTAATAATATTAATTAGAATGTCTCAATAGCGCAATGGTTAAGGGTGTAGATAACGTCATGAAGTTTAGAATGACAGACCCTGAGGTGAATTGAACCCTCATGGGTTCGATTCCCAGCCGCGCTGATCTGAGAGTAAAATTTCGGACATTCACTGGCCTGGCTACACGGAAAATGGTCTAAATTACCTAACAGATATAACATGTGGTATTAAAAGTGATAGATATCGACATAGTTGATCATTTCACTATAATGTGTGTTATTATTATTATTAATAATAATAATCATAATAATACTAAAGATTTAACGTCCACTTCTCATACAAAGACAATTTCAGGGACGTCCCCCATCTATACAAATATTCATGTTCCGTTTTACATATGGATTCAAATAGTTATATGCTGTGACCTAGATAGGCCTGATTTAATCGGATAGCTATAACCTTGATCAGATGAAGATATTACAGGTCAGTAAGACCTAGATATATTGTTTGTTTATCTTAACTAGGTCATACTGACCTGCTGACGTCATAAGCAGGTCAGTATGACCTAGATAGGACAACACTAAAATAAGTCAGTATGACCTAGATTGAAAGATTTACTAACGCCACCACGCGAGGAGTAGGAGACATAGTTTCCTAGAGCAGCAACAGAAGCGGCTTTTATCTTAGCATTACTGGCTTGCGTTAGGCCTTCCAATTCATCCACGTATCGCTCCATCTACAAACATCATCAACGTCGTCGTCGTCTTCATCATCATCGTCAAAGTCATCGTCATCTCATAGTCATCGTCATCATCATCATCATCATCATCATAATCATCATCATCTTCTTCCCATGAATCCCAGTTAAGTAGGGTCGGGATACGAATATACTGTTTCAATCCTCTCTGTTCTACATCATATCATCAGTCAATCACCTTTTTGAGACTTTTCCACTCGTTTAAATTACTTTAGACTACATCACTTTTAATATAAATCTGTACGCAGTTATGCAGTTTATTACTTTATTATGTAATTACTTTTCTCATTTTGTCATCATCGTCGTCGTCATCGTCGTCGTCGTCGTCGTCATCGTCATCATCATCATCATCGTCATCATCTTCCCTTGAATCCCAGTGTAACTAGGGTCGAGATACGAATAGACCTTCTCCACAAATCCCTGTCCACACCATATTGTCAATCACCTAGTTAAATTTATATATCTCCCTTAATCACCGCATCCCACGTCGGTCTACCTATCTCTATCTCTCTCTCTCTCTCTCTCTCTCTCTCTATATATATATATATATATATATATATATATATATAGATATATATATATATATAATAGAGATATATTATATATATATATTCATATATAATATATATCTATATATATATATAATATGATATATATATGTATATATATTATATATATAATATATATATATATATCCTTTCTCTCTCATCTCTCTTCTATCTCTCGTTCACACATAGTCATGCAAGCTTTGTACCTAATTGGCTCCACTGTAACAAACCTCTCGACATATTTCTTACGGCGAGGAACTGAGGTGTAGGAGTTTACTACTTATTGATTGATTGATTGGATGATCTATGAATTAGTGATTTGACTAATTGATTTACTGATCTATTGATGATTGGACTGATCTATTGATTGATGACTGACTGATCTGTGATTGCTTGATTGATTGACTGATCTATTGGTTGATTGATTGATTGATTGACAGATCTACTGATTGATAGTTTGATTGACTGATATATTGATTGATTGACTGATCTATTGGTTGATTGATTGATTGATTGACAGATCTACTGATTGATAGTTTGATTGACTGATATATTGATTGATTGACTGATCTATTGGTTGATTGATTGATTGATTGACAGATCTACTGATTGATAGTTTGATTGACTGATATATTGATTGATTTACTGACTGATCTATTGATTTATTGACTGATTGATTGATTGATTGACTGATCTATTAATTGATTGATTGACTGATCTATTGATTGATTGATTGACTGATCTATTGATTGATTAATTGATTGATTTAATGATCTATTGATTGAATGATTGACTGATCTATTGATTGCTTGATTGATTGTTTGACCTCGGTGGAAAGCAGCCGAAAGACTTGAGCGGGTCCAATGTTCGCCATAGAGTCACACATCACCTCAGTCACCCTGTCGTCTGTCTGTCGCTTTACGCTGATTATTCCATCCATCCACGACAACAGCGGACGCCATAGGTCCACAGCCTGTGATCAATCAATCAATTCATCTAGTAATCTATCCAATAATCAATCAATTTACAATGAATTAAGCAGCGACTCGTAACATACTGATTAATAAATTCATCCATAGTTGACATAGTTGACATAGGTCTTCTGCCCATAATCAATAAATTAACCTAGTACTAATCAATCCATCAGTCCACAGAAGTTATCTATTAATCGTCTATCAATAAGTTAACCATTATTAAATCTAATATTAAAAAATTAAATAATTACTTGATCATAACTTATTAAAACATTATCATCTGAAACAAAGTATCGCCCATCAACCATCGACAGTAAGAGCCTGCTTGCAATCAATCAGTCAATTAATCAATCAATCAGTCAATTAATTAATATATCACTGCTATGGTAAATTAAAAGAAAAATTAAAACAATGAATACAGTTTCAATTAATAGAAACCCTACATGCAATGAATATCCGTTAGATATTCATTGTTCAATGTTAGATTTCATAGATAAAGGAAAAACTTCTGCATTTAGTCACTTAGTTGTAACTATAAACCACAGCAATATCTGACACGCAAAGCCATTTTTAGCTTAATTTTTAACTCAAACTATAAGCCTAAGGTACATTCATTAAATAACACCGTTTAGACTAACATATAGCAAGATTTATTGTTTATTATATGAAAATTGATCAAACTCAAAGTAAAACTATATGAGTTAGCAAATATACAAACAGCACGCTATAAATTTAGCTGTTTGGCTTAAACTATCTAAGCCATATAAAACAAAAGATTTGAAGGGAATACCAGTTGAATGTAATCCGCATAGGACTTTGCATCAGACTGCTCCTGATTCGTCTGATGTAGCAACATGCTGGTAATCATGTGCAGCAGCTATTTGCACAAACAATTCAAATAGGGCGTAAAAGTCATTACGTAACAGGTCAGGTGACGACGCCACAGCTGACAGTCGTTTGTTGACAAACAAAGGATTGGACTTTGTGATCGATACAAGCAATGCTATAAATGGTGATTAAAGCCGGCGGCAAAGAAATATAACATATTCTATTATTTAATGAGAAATAATTATTTTAAAACGATTATTTTGTGCTTTTACAACAATTCATAACGACCAAATCCACATTTGATTGACCACAAATCGCGTCCGACCTTCTTTCATGAAATAATATCATTTATCATCATCATTGTCATCTTCACTTCTGTCCCAGTTTAACTAGGGTCTACAAAATAATTTTATTTATCAATTCAATTTAAATTATATCAAAATTTCTAGAGCTTAAATTTTCTACATAGGAGACAGATACCATAGCATCCAATTTATAAAAATGTAATCAGATAAACAAATACTTAGAATTCTAAATTATTTATTTAGACTATTTAAACTATTTTGAAATTGTTTAGACCCAAAGCAGAACCAGCTCAAATGTAGAGCAAGATATTCGCGTTCCTGACATCAAATACAAGAGGAAAAGGACACTAAACTGTTTTATTAGTAATAAAATTATTATTAATTACTGTTTATTTAGTAGCACTGTATTAGTACTTTCATGGGCAAGCTAAAAACTCATTATTTCTGCCGCAGGTCAAAATTTTGACCCCCTGCCATGAAAACTGGACTTGCACGGTTCTTATATCGCTTTCTCTAGTGGTCTCTGTGTACTCAGTCGTCATCATGTGGTGCTTTGACGCCTGTTTGTGCAGAGACTGCAAGAGACGTCCCCGATTGCCATATAGTGAGGAAGCAGACATTATATTCTTACTGACTGATTGATTGATTGATTAAGGCATTACCTTGGCTCCGTGCAGTCTAATATCTTTCTCTTTAGGATGTGAGAGGCAAATCTCAATCACTCTTCTCATCCACTGTAAATGTGGTCTGTCGTTAAAATATATAAAAAAATAAATAAGTAATACATATATATATATCTATATATATATATATATACATATATATATATACAATTATACATGTAACTTTCTAATCGCTGTAGTATCAGTACAAACATTGTACAAACAATACAAACGAACAAAACAGTACAAACAAACATTAGTACAAACAACAAACAAAAATTAGTACAGTAGTAGTACAAACATCACCAAATTTTCAAATATTCTATTCCATAATTATACACTTTTAACAAAATAACTTTGAGACTGTCAACTCGAATATCTTGTGGAACTTCTTTTAAACTCAAGATAGACCTCACAAGAATCGATGTAAGGAAGCTCTACTTTGCTCATAGAATTTGTGAGCCATGGATCTCTAGTGGAGGATATCGTTGTATCAAATAATGTAAAAGCACTTAAAATTGTTAGTTTTAAAATTAGTAGAGGGTTAGATCTGTTTTTAAACTACGAAATTGTATATACTGCCTATTGACGTGATCTGACTTTATCTGAAATAGAGGCTTTTATCGCTGTTACCAAAAAAATTTAGTTTCGCTAAATCAAGAATCATACATAATCGTAAAAATCATAGAAGTCATAAATCATATATAATCATATTAATAAAAATAATATCTCTCTCTCTCTCTCAGTGCACTGCCTACAGGCAGGTCCATGGTATAACGCCTCCACCCATCTCTATCTTCAGTTTTCCTCATTAGACTATATCCACATATTAGTGAATCTTTAAATAATTAAATCATCTATAACAATCCTTTTGATATACCATTATTCTTGGGGATTCAGCTTATGAAAAGGTGGATCCCCTTCCTCAGCTTCCTTCAAAATAGTATTGAACCACATATATCATACACATAATAAACCATAGATATAAAGCTAAGAATAGAGCCATACCCAATTACCTATACCACAAGTTGCCGTTGACTGATATATATATTAATAAAGCGCCCTGCCTAATGATGACGATGATGAAATAGTCGTAGGCTAGGCTAATAAATATAAAGTCAGTTACACGACGATGACATTACAACTGATTTCTACTACTAAACTAAAGCGCAGAACCTGATGATGACGACGAAGTAGCCCTTGGCAAGCTGCTGCAGTATCTGCAGCGACTCCAGTTGTACCGGAAGTGGCTGGGTGGAAGCAGTCCAGCGGGACGCGGGGACGCTCGAGGGGGAAGGGGGGTCACGCCAGTGGGACCTAGGAGAAGGAGGAGAGGGGGGCTCGCTGCCCCTATCACGCCAGCTAGACCCCGGGGGGACAGACCTAGGTGACGTGGCGGGGGCCTCCCGCCAGTTCTGACTATCGCTGCCCCTGTACTGTTTCCTCGGACTACTGCTGCCAGAGTTGCCACTGCCGCTCTGAAAAAACTCCTCGTCCTGATCAGCGAGAAGATGCGGGGCAACGTTGTCTACGCAGTGTTTGACAAGCCACGCGATTGGCTGAGTTCCACCGCAGGAGTCAGTGGTGGTTGACCAATAGCAGGAGGGGCTCGCTGAACCGGACAACATCGGGGTTACGTTAGGCGTGAGAGTGGCTCCATTAGCGCCAGCATGGGCTCCCGAGGCTGTATTAACACCAGCGCAGGCTCCGAGGGTAGAACTACCAGCCAGCGCTCCTGAACGTTCTTTCTGAATATCATTGGTTGTCACAATTGACTGTTGTTGCTGCTGTTGTAGCTGTTGTGGTTGTTGCTGTTGTGGTTGTTGTTGTTGTGGTTGTTGTAGTTGTTGCTGCTGTTGTTGTAGTTGTTGCTGCTGTTGTTGTTGTTGTTTCTGTTGTTGCTGCTGTTGTAGCTGATGTTGTAGCTGCTGTTGTTGCTGTTGTAGCTGCTGCTGTTGTTTTTGTTGTTGTGGTTGTTGGTACTCTTGTTGCAGCAGTTGTTGTTGTTGTTGGCGGAGGGACAGACGGGCGGCCTGTCTGTACCTCTGTGACTGAACGACCTGACTCACCTCCATGAGAGGCGCGTGCACTGCTACCACTCTGCCCAGACAAGTCAGCGCTGCCACGCGAATGTTGGAATCTGTAAATTACAATAAAATAAAAGTTATTACGTAACAGGTAATGTTATCCTATTGATAAATTTCCTTATGCAGCACCCACAATCTAGAACTCTTCTACCTGTTAATCTTCGCTATTGTTTTTCTCTTTCAACTTTCTCTAGCAAAAGAAAGTCATAGAAGAGAAGTTCTCTAGCAAGAGAAAGTCATATGTAACAGGTCAGGTGAACATAGTGGTAAAGTTTCTTACGCAGCACCCACAATCTGGAACTCCTTACCTGCTAATCTTCTCTCTTGTTTTTCTCTTTCAACTTTCTCTAGTAAGCTTAAGACTTAACCTTTTTCCACCGTAGACATAATCGATCCACCCTCACCATTTTTGATCATCGGACAGGCTTTCGTTTAGGATCTTACTTCTCCTCAGCACATTTCTTTTGCAGATTGGTCTTGGTGAATTGACCTGTAGTGATGTCTGCTGTGGGGACGTCCCTGACATCATCCTTGGATGAGGAAATGGACGTTAAACCTTTATTATTATTATTATTATTACTATTATTAAATACAAGATAAATACAAGAAAAAGGCCAAAAATTATAGTGCATAAGTCAAGTTTAGCTCGAATATTAGAGCAGAGACGATGGAAAAGCAGAAAATAAAAATATAAATCAGAATATTTAGAGACATTAGATCTATAACAAATTCTATACGGCGCATTATTACCTTTCGGGCTGTTTATGGGGCATAAAAGTTACTAAGTAACGGGTCACGTGACGACGCTACAGCTGACAGTCGTATGTTGACAAAGAAAGGACTGAACATTGAGATGAATACAAGTAACATTATAAATAAATTAAATTTACATTTTGTACTGCAGAAGTTGATAATTACATCCGGCGACAAAGCAATTAAAAGTTTCTATAGTTTACCATATTCTATAATTTACCATTTTCTATTGTTTACCATTTTCTATAGTTTACCGTATTTTATAGTTTACCATTTTTTATAGTTTACCATTTGCCATAGTTTACCACTTTCATAGCTTACCATATTCTATAGTTTACTATATTCTATAGTTTACCATTTCCCATAGTTTACCATTTTCTACAGTTTACCATATTCTAAGCTGCCACGCGAATGTTGAAATCTGTCGCAATAGACGGACACAAGTGTTGAAGAAACTACTATAAGAGAGAAATTAAGTTAATTTCTCCAATACATAGACACACACACACACACACTTAACGGTATCTATCCCGACACTAGTTAAACTGGGATTCAAGAGAAGATGATGCTGATGATATAGTATATATATATAAATATAAATATATATGTATATATATATAATATATATATATTTATATCTCTCTCTTAGTGCACTGCCTGCTGGCAGGTCCATGGTAAATAACGCCTCCACTCATCTCTGTCTTCCGCCTTCCTCTTCATTTCCACATATGAGTGGGTCTTTAAATCATCTAACATACCTAATCTCGGCCTGCCCCTGCCTCTTTTTCCTTCCATTCTACCTTCTATGACCTCTTTTAATAGACCTTCCCCCCTTAGAATGTGTCCTATCCATCTCTTCTTCCTATTTCTTAATACATTTATCAACTGTCTATCTGTGCCAACTCTCTCCAGGACTTCCTCATTTGTACCTTTCGAGTCCAGCTAATCCTCTCCATTCTTCGCCAAATCCACATTTCCAATGCCTCCAGTTTCCTAATATCTTCCTTCCTTAAGGTCAATGTTTCACATCCATACAATAGCGTGGTCCAGACCAAAGTTTTCACTATTTTTATCTTTGTGTCTTTCTTTAGACTTTTTGTTAATAGTTCTTTTCTACTACCAAAGGCCGCTTTTGCTTGTGCAATCCTACTGCATATTTCCGTCTCACATTTCCCATGATTGGTTATAGTATGACCCAAATATTTGAAACTCCTTACCTGTTCCAATTTCGTACCATTTATTGTGATATTAACTTCACCTTTATTATTGGACACTCTCATAACCTTGGTCTTTTTTATATTAATCTTCATGCCATATCTCAAAGCCGTATCATTCAGCCTATCCATTATCTTCTGCAATCCAATCTCGCTGCCCGCTACCATTCCTTGGTCATCTGCAAATCGTACATCTTGTAACAAATTCCCTCCTACTTTTATTCCTTCTTCCAAGTCTTCCATGGCTTCCCCATCATTGCCTCAGCGTAAATGTTAAACAGCAGCGGCGAATGCTACAACCTGTCTTACTCCACGTCCTATTTCACCTTATTCTGAGTATTCTGTTGGATTTTGATTACTGCTCTTTGATTCATGTACAAGTTCAAAAGTAGTCTTCTATCTCTCCAGTCAATTCATATTCTTTTTAAGATATTATATCGTTATCCAATCAATCCTGTCAAAGGCTTCTCGAAGTCTACAAAGCATACAAAAACGTCATTTTCCATATGTATATATATATATATGGAATATATATATATATATAGATATATCTAATATATATATATATATATATATATATATATATATATATATATATATATAAGCAGTACAGATTAGCACACCTCTGTTCCTCAGGTATGGCGTGACAGTGTTAACAGCTCTCGACAGAAGCCCTGGTCTGAGCCTGTGATAGGGTACACTCGATATCAGCATAGCGAGGCTCTGAAATCATGCAGCGCAGCTATAATAATAATAAAAACAATAAAGGTTTAACGTCAGTTTCTCTATAAAAGGATGATGTCTGGGACGTGCAATAAAAGTGGGATACAAACAATACAACGATTAGAATGTCATCCATGACAAACTCATGCATTATTGAAAGAAATCTAAGCAGGTAAGCAAAATGAAGGTAAAAAAAATAATGCAGCATAACAATACAATAATAATTGGCAAAAAATATTGACACACAATGATAACGGAAAACATAATACATGAATATGCAACACAGAGTTACATTAGGTATGAGATTTCCCATCATCAGCCTTGGAATAGAAAAAGGACACTAGTTATGTCTTCGTTGTTGTTGCTGCTGTCGTACTGTAATTTGTATTTGTATAAAAGTATAAAGTTTATTTGATGATAATATTATTATTTTAATTAATATCTATCGTTCACGTAAATGATAAATATTATCATCGATATATATATCGATGATAATATTTATCATTTACGTGAACATTATGTGAATATTACGTGAACATTACGTGAATATTATCATCGATATATATATCGATGATAATATTTATCATTTACGTGCACATTATGTGAATATTACGTGAACATTACGTGAATATTATCATCGATATATATATCGATGATAATATTTATCATTTACGTGAACATTATGTGAATATTACGTGAACATTACGTGAATATTATCATCGATATATATATCGATGATAATATTTATCATTTACGTGAACATTATGTGAATATTACGTGAACATTACGTGAATATTATCATCGATATATATATCGATGATAATATTTATCATTTACGTGAACATTATGTGAATATTACGTGAACATTACGTGAATATTATCATCGATATATATATCGATGATAATATTTATCATTTACGTGAACATTATGTGAATATTACGTGAACATTACGTGAATATTATCATCGATATATATATCGATGATAATATTTATCATTTACGTGAACATTATGTGAATATTACGTGAACATTACGTGAATATTATCATCGATATATATATCGATGATAATATTTATCATTTACGTGAACATTATGTGAATATTACGTGAACATTACGTGAATATTATCATCGATATATATATCGATGATAATATTTATCATTTACGTGAACATTATGTGAATATTACGTGAACATTACGTGAATATTATCATCGATATATATATCGATGATAATATTTATCATTTACGTGAACGATAGATATTAATTAAAATAATAATATTATCATCAAATAAACTTCATACTTTTATACAAATACAAATTATACTTTTAAACAAACTTATATACTTTCATAAAAATTATTATTTAGAATAAGCCCTTCTCCACTCCTCTCTGTCCCACCCCATATCATCAGACAATCCCCTATTTTTCATGTGCTGTCCTATATTAATTTTTCATTAAAAAATCAACTACAACACAAAGTTGACTACTGAATAAGGAATGTAAACCTTGAGGCCGATGATGGTGTAAGGGGTGGTGTCTAGCTCAGAGCTGAGGACGAGGAAGAGCCTGGCGTGCAGCTCTTTGATCACGTGACCCAGTGTGATCGAGTGAGGGATGAACGTTAGGTTACGATACTGCTCGCTGTCATAACACGCAACAGTAAATATACAGGCCTATATTATACATATTATAATACTTTATTGTACTCATCATCCTCATCACCCTCCCTTAAATCTCAGTTTAACCAAGGTCGGGATACGAATAGACTATTTTCCATTCATTTAAGTTTTTGTAGCAATTTCTGAAGCCTAGGCGCTCACCAACCGAATGCCCTTTCTGACGTTGATTTGTATCTAGTTTTTATGTCGCCTTCTACGACACATGCATATTTACACGATAATATTTTATTGTACTACTCTATGAATATGCTTACTTAGGAATTAAGCTAAACAGGGACTATTAGGGATTGCTCGCTGACGTAACACGCAACAATACATAAAAATGAGATAATAATAAGCTGAGGATGTCATAAGCGATGCCACAAGGGGCCCACCTCGTCATAAGCAGAATCCCCAAAGAATAATGGTACATCAAAAGGAATGTCTTAGATGATTTAAAGATCCACTCGTATGTGAACGTGAAGATGAAAACGGAAGACAGAGAAGAGTGGAGGCGTTACATACCGTGGACCTGCCAGTGGGCATTGCACTAAAGGGGAGAGAGTATTCTATCTAGACTAGTCTAGTCATTCCAGCTGCATCGCAGGGCCCTTGACACGATGTAACAATAAGCGATTAAAATATAAACAAAATCTATTCGAATAAAAGAGGCAAATAAAAATGTTAGATTACTGTTACAGTTCATTAACTGAATATAACAGCGAGTATGCAATTAAAAACAACCTGAAGAGATACTTCGAGAAAGATAGAGATAAAGACAAGAATTGAGAGATCAACCTAAAGAGATATTCAGAAACAGAGACAAAGATATAGAGACAAGAACTTAGTGAAACAGACAGAGAGATAGATAAAGACATAAATTGAGAGATCAGTCTAAAGAGATATTTAGAGCTAAAGACGAAGATATAGACAAGAACTTAGTGAAACAGACAGCGAAATCAAGACAAGAACCGAGTGATAACACTATGGGGATATTTAGAGACAGAGAGAGAGAGAGAGAGAGAGAGAGAGAGAGAGAGAGATTAAGAGATAAAGATAGAGAGACAAAGATATAGAGACAAGGCTTTCATGAAACACAGAGAGAGAGAGCGAGAGATTAAGAGAAGAGAGTGATAGCTAGAGGTACACTCACACATCCTCGGCAGCATGGAGAAACTGTTTAGAGCCCTCAAGCAGAGAGTAAAGCAGAGTGAGAGCTGCACAGCGAGTCTGACAAACACAAAAACATACACACATACATCAACCCATACACACACATATGCATCCACCCGTATACACACATACATCTACCCATATACACACATACACACATATACATCCACCCGCATACACATACATCCACTCGTATAAACGCATTCATCTATCCATATACACACATACATCCATCCATACACACACATATACATCGACCGGTATACACACATACATCTACCACTCGTATATATCTACCCATATACACAGATATACATCCACCCATATACACAATACATCTACCCATACATACACAATATTACACATATATACATCCACCTTGTATACACACATACATCTACCCATATACACACATACACACATATACATCCACTCATACACATATACATCAACCCAGATACACACATCTACATCCACTCATACACACATACATCAACCCAGATACACACATACACATATACACATCCACTCGTACACACATACATCTACCCGTATACACACATATACACATGTACATCCACTCGTAAACAAACATACATCTACCCGTATACACACACATACATAAACATATATACAACACACATATGTATACACATAATTATATACATACAATATACATAAAAATATATATATACATTCACACACACACACACACACACACACACACACACACACACACAAACACACACACACACACATACACACACACACATGTATATTTACACAAACGAGTAATATACTAGACCGCGGATCAGTACCTGTAGGGTTCAAATCCTGGCCTCGCCTGTCACTGACATCGCTTTCTAGTGAGGAAACGGACGTTAACACACGGACACGGACGTTATATATATGGAAATGACGTCAACACGACAGACCTTGTTAGAGGGATCCGATGCTATCAGCATGAACAAAGTGTGCTGATTAGATCCAGCATTAGATCCAGCCTCGGCTCTGTCTGGTATAAACAACCACCAGTAGCCAAACATCACCCGCTTCTCTACGATCTGTATGAAACAAAATAAAAATAGTAAATCTAAATTTAACGTCAGTTTCATCACCTGGCTGACAGGGGATACGGTACCTGACTGACAGGGGATATGGTCCCACTGTGATTCGAACCGATGACCTTCTGGATATCAGGCAAACGTGCCGCCCATACGACCATATGGATAACAGGGATTGTTTTTTCAGGGAATGACGCCCCTGCCTAGTAAAAGTTAGTCGAAGCTGAGGAAGGCTTTGGGGCCCCCCCTTGTCATAAGCAGAATCCCCCAAGAATAATGGTATATCAAAGGGAATGTTATAGATGATTTAAAGATCCACTAGCATGTGGAGATGAACAAGAAAGTGGACGACAGAAAAGAGCGGGGCGTTACATACCATGGACCTGCCAGTAGGCAGTGCACTAAGAGAGAGTATAGAGCAGACCTTAGTTAGAATCTTGAGATTGAGCAGTGACATGATCCTGATCTTCTTGCACAGCTGAGCTCCGTACCTCGCCTCACGATTCAAGCACGCAGCCTCTCCAGCCACCTCGTTGTCAGAACTCTCTGAGTCCGAACTGACTCCGCAGCAATCCATCAATCTCTTCTCCATATCCTCGTCCCCATCTCCAGCTTCCTCTATCCCTTCCCTACCCCCAGGGACCCTACCCCCTCTACCACCCCTCCTACTGACCGAGCCCCTACCGGCCTGCCCTCCCCTGGGCGCTGAACCCCCTCCCTCCCTGGTCTGACCGCCCCTACTTGTTTCAAGCTCAGAAGCACCGGCAGGTAGAGAGCTGCTGGTGAGAGCTACCGGTAGAGAACGAAGACTGCTTGAGACAACTGTGAGAGCATTGGGTAGACCAAACATCATGTATACCTAAAAAATAGAAATCAATCAGTCAATCGATCAGTCACTTAGTCAGTCAATCGATCAATCAGTCAATCGATCAATCAGTAGATCGATCAATCAGTCAATCGAATAATCAGTCAATTGATCAATCAGTCAATCGATCAATCAGTAGATCGATCAATCAGTCAATCGATCAATCAATTGATTAATCAGTAGATCGATCAATCAGTTAATCGATCAATCAGTAGATCGATCAATCAATAAATCGATCAATCAGTCAATCGATCAATCAGTCAATTGATTAATCAGTAGATCGATCAATCAGTCAATTGATCAATCTGTCAATCGATCAATCAGTCAAACGATCAATCAGTCAATTGATCAATCTGTCAATCGATCAATCAGTCAATCGATCAATCAGTCAATCGATCAATCAGTAGATCGATCAATCAGTTAATCGATAAATCAGTCAATCGGTCAATCAGTAGATCGATCAATCAGTCATTTTATTAATCAGTCAAAACATCAATCAGTCAATCTTTTTTATCACATAGTCATTGACGTAATTACTAGGTAAAATGTTGTGAAAATGTAACATTTTCCTTTATCTCTCTCTTTTTCTCATCGATTAATCAGTGGATCTCTAAACAAGTCAATCAATAAATCAGTCAGTCATGAAATTAGTCAATCATTCCATAAATCTAAATTAATATCCACATAATATCTACAGGTTGGTCACCACAACTTAGCAGCTTCTTATGATACATTTATGGTAAGACAACAAAACATTAAACTTAGTTTTGAATTTTATTTATCATAAATGCCAACAAAGGTAGAAAGAGAGAGAGGAAGAGAGAGACAGAGTGAGAGAGAGAAAAAAAGAGAGAGAGGGGGGAGGGAGGGAGGGATAGAGTAGGAGAGGTAAATAGAACTGATAGGAAAAACTCCACTACAAAAGAGTAACACTAGGGAAGCAGACAGAGAGAGAGAGAGACACACAGGCGGAAATAGAGAGAGAGAGAGAGAGAGAGAGAGACAGACAGACAGTAAATGAGCAAGACAGAAAGAGATAATGACAGACAGAGAAAGAGAGATAGAGAGAGACAGTGAATAAGACAGACAGAAAGAGAGAGAGAGAGAGAGACAGAGAGAGAGAGAGAGAGAGAGCCTCACATGTAGAGTTGATAAGAGGGACTCTAGTAGTGTAACACTGGGCGCTGTTCTCATGGCAACCAGTACGTTGTTTAGTCCATGCAACGCCGTCAAAACAACCTGTGAATGTTTTAACAATATAATAATAAATATAATAATAATAATAATAATAATAATATAAAAGGTTTAACGTTGGTTTCCTCATCCAAGGATGATGTCAGGGTCGTTATATTATAATATATATCATATATAATATTATGAATTGTGTGTTATAATATATATAATCTTATAATATTATCATTTTTACATTATTAGCTATATATACAATATTATTATATATAATAGCACGATCATTGCTATCATTCAAAGAGCAACATACATATATAATCAAACAAGTAAAAGATAATAAAAAATAGAAAAATTTACAACAATTTTGATGCAAATAAAATAGCCTCAAACCAGAAACTAAAATATGAATTTAAGTAAAATTAAATGATTTTTCTACAATTAAAATTAAATGATTTTTCTACAATTAAAATTAAATGATTTTTCTACAATTAAAATTAAATGATTTTTCTACAATTAAAATTAAATGATTTTTCTACAATTAAAATTAAATGATAAAATTAAATGATTTTTCTACAATTAAAATTAAATGATAAAATTAAATGATTTTTCTACAATTAAAATTAAATGATTTTTCTTCAGAGTAATTTCATTAATTAATTACTAACTATATTCTCTCAATCTCTCTCTCTCTCTCTCTCTATCTCTCTCTCTCTCTCTCTCTCTCTCTCTCTTCTCATACAAGTCAGCCTGAGGCCGCCCCCATGACACGTCACTACAAATAAATTCACCCAAACGACTTTTTAAAAACCGTGCTGAAGAGAAAGAAAAGAGATCCTAAATGGTGCTAGTCCAGAGATTAAAAAATTGAAAAAATGTTTTAAATTTAACTTTTTTTTTTAAACAGTGATTTGGAGCTGGCAAATAATAACAATCTAAAACCAGCAACTAAAATATTAATTTAAATTAAATTAAATTATTTTTCCAGCAAACGTTCAGTTATTAATTAATTAGCAACTGATTAGTTAATTAGCGACTGATTAATTAATTAGCGACTAATTAGTTAATTAGCAAACTGATTAGTTAATTAGCGACTGATTAATTAATTAGCGACTGATTAATTAATTAGCGACTGATTAGTTAATTAGCGACTGATTAATTAATTAACGAGATGAGTTACCCTGCAGGTTGACGGGTGAGCAGAACCGGTGGAGACGCGAGATAAACACAGAACTCTCACCAAACAACGACAGAAGTTCTCCAGCTGATCGTGTGGTAAAACTCTGTCACTATCACCGCTCAGTCTGTCGATCAATCAATCAAATTAGTCAATTAATCAATAAATCTACTGAATCACTCAATCAATGGGAAATCAGTTGATTAGTAGATGTATCAACCGAAGCAGTGTCTCAATCGAAAATTAGTCAATTAATCGAAAATCAGTTAATTAATCAATAATATTAATCAGTCAATCTATCAATAAATCAACTGAATCTGTCAACCAATTAAAAATCAGTCAGTCAACAGAATTAATCGAACAATCAATTAAATAAGCCAATAAATCACTTTACCAAGAGAAGTGAAAATGGACAAGATTTAATGGTGCCATTACTAGAGGGAGTGACAAAAAGAGAGGAGATACAGACAGAGAGAGAGAGATAGAGAAAGAGCGATAGAGAGAGAGACAGCGAGATAGAGAGTGACAGAGAGAGAGAGAGAGAAATAGAGAGAGAAAGATAGAGAGAACGAGATGAAAAGCTAAAAGCTGGTAAAGCTAAGATTAACGTCAGTTTCCTCATTCGAAAGCGATGTCTGTGACGGGCGATCCCAGGATTTGAACTCTGTACATAGTGATCCGCAGTCGAGTATCTTACTGACTTCGCCACTGGCTCCAGCCAGAGACGACAGAGAGAGAGAGAGACAGATACAGATATATATATCGAGAGAGAGATAGGAATAGAGATACAGAGAGAGAGCCAGACAGATACAACAGTACTTGGCCACTCACTCAGTTGTCAGACTCCTGAGACAATCCACCGCACAGTAAAGTATTTCTAGGTCATCGTGTTCCAGATATCTCGAAACAACTGCCGACTCACGCTGTTGTTGTTGCTCAGTAGCCAAACCTCCAGTCAATCTGCTGTAGAACTGTATAGCAGTGATCAATCAATCAATTAATCAATCAATCAGTCAATAGATCAATTTGTCAAGGAAATTAGTGTAGCGTTAGCAAATTAGAGCAAATTAATATTTGTAGAATCAGTTATAGTATTTAATTCTAAAAATCAAGGCTCCTGTCAGATTATCGCAAAACTATATAGCAGAGATCAGCCAATCAATCAAGCAAATATTTTGAATTATGTGCAGTCAATTGGTAGCAGTGTTTTATAAAAAAATATTGTCTACAACTAAAGAAAAGATAAGAGATTAGACTCGGTGTTCCATGATTTATTCTCCTAAACTACATTGTAATTTTCTAAAACACTGTTGCAAAGAGAGTTTAGAATGACGTTCAAATAGTCATGCAGCTTTAAATAAAACTTTTTTCTTTAGATAAAAATTTTTAAAATAAATTTAAAAATTTTAATTTTAAAAGCTCAGACAAGCAACACATGTCTGAGCTTTAGATACGAACTTTTTCAAGATGGATTCCATTTTTGTAGAGCACCACAGAGAGCGCCTGCAGCCTCGCAGCGACTGATTTAGCGGAGAGGTCAGCAACAGACAGGGATGACAGCAGAAACGATACCAGCTCCTCTCGGCCACTTGTTACGAGGAGCTGTCGCAAAGAACGTTAACAAGTCAAAAGACTAAATTACCTCAAGATTAGAATAAATCCAAATCATCGTCAAAAATTGGCTTAATTACTTAATTAGCGTAATTACACTTTAGAGCTTCGTAATTGGTTTCTCTTTGACTTCTAAAACATGCATGCAGAATTCAAATGAATTGATCTAAATAATCCTAGATCTGTCAAGGTCGCAAAATTTTATAATAATAATAATAATAATAATAATAATAATAGTAATAATAATACTAATAGTAATAATAACTATAGAGGTTTAACATCAAATTTCTTATACCAGAATGTCCCATCACACGTAATTATGCAACTATTCACTCAAACAATTTGAAAAACACATGCTGAAGAGAGATAAAAGATCCTAAATGGTGCCGGTCCAGTAATCAAAATAACAGTCAGGTAAGGTGATATATATCCAAGTTGAGAAGAGATGTTATCAACCTAATACAGAGAGTGAAAATAGTAGAATGTGAGAGAAGATCATTAGGCAGAGAGTGGGAATTTTTTAACTCCCGTAGAAGAAATATTTAACTTAATTGTACTGGTACAGGAAGTCTAGAGACTTGCAATACCAGGCTAGTCATAAATTTTATACCATTTTATAAATTGTACTTTTAGATATCAGTAGCTTGGAAGCAGTAATTTCATTTAGACCATTAGTCAGAATATCTGCATTAGTCCTCCCTAACAAAACACATGCAGTCTATTCTCGATTCAAACTATCACATACCTCTTGATCTCTGTATACGTGGCAGATAAATCTGCACAATTTTTCCACCACTCCACTGTTCTCCAGTGATATACGCTCACAGCAAAACTTTATTAGTCCACCAACGTCCTGCCAGAAATACAACAACATTTTATATATGTATCAAAAGAATACATAATATAATAAATTACTATAAAAATACACTAACAAGATGCTAGTATCTTCTTCTTCTTCTTCAGTGCACTGCCAAGTGGCAGGTTCAAGGTACATATTCACACTCAAAGTCTGTTTCTTGCTCCATAAGAGCACTCTTTAGATCAACAAGTTAATCCCTTCACAAAGTCTATGCCTTATCCATACCTTATGTAGCCTATAGCTTGGGAAAAATATGGCTTCTGAGGTGGTTTCCCGTTGCCTTCCTCAGTTAGGTGGATTAAATATCATTTAATCCTGGGGGAAAATATTTCATGGTGAGGTGGGTGATGGCTCTTGCCATCCTCAGCTCCTGCCTTTAGACTCCTCTTATGTACACGCGGCAAATTGATTGCGGTTGCCCTATGCTGCAGTGGTCCAACTTCACCCGAGCACAACCCGGGGAGATGCTAGTATATAATACGAATATAAAATATACGAATAATGTTATTAGTTGCAGTAAAAAATTAAAGGTTTGACGAAGCCAAAAGTCAATATAACTGATTGTGTGCTATATAGAAATCTCGCTATGTAAAGCTAGGAAATAGACGATCAGGCTGGGATTCGAACTGATACGGTATGTTGAACCTGTTAGACAAATTCGGATCCATTATTTAAGTTACCGGTTTTTTAAAAGTCAGAGGTTTTACGGACTCGATAATCTGACTTCAATTTAACGAATTTCAGGACCTGTGTATAGGAATTTAGAATCTGGATTTCCAACAGATCTAGCTAATCAAATAGACTAGATTACCTGTTCAGATACTCCGAACTTTTTCTTGTAATTCACGTCGTTTAGTTCGTCAAGAAGTTTTTCAATATCGTCCACATGCACAGTTTCTCTCTTTTGTCTCCACGTCCTAAACCAACTCAAAAGTTCACTAAAGCGACGATAATCTGCGGACGTATAGTCCGTGACGGGCTGACCGGCCCCGGAACATCTCGGATCAGCATAGTTAGGAAAACTTTTGCGCTGATGCATTGCCGCCATGTCTAACAACAATCAGCTGAGCATTTGTGTACATTTATTTGTTTACCAGGCGTGCATGAAAAAATTGACATTACATATCGTATCGTTGCAGAGCGCTACTGTCGTCCATGACAATATCGAGCAGTATTGAGACAATCCAAGCCGGTGCGTTAAATTAAAGTCAAAAACGGTGCGTTAATTCATGATCATGGACATGATCCCCATGCCAGTTGCCTAGTCTGGATTAAATCTTGGGGAAGCATTTTAGGAATTTTTTTCAAATAATAGCTTACAGTTTAAAGAATTTGTGCACTTATATTTTGGGTTTAATAAATACTTTACGCGACTTTGGCGCTTGTGGACTTGCCTCCTTGCATCGTCTCTGCTCAATGCAAGTTAAAATATTACTAAATATTACAAATAAAATAAAATAAATAAAATTGTTAAATGAAATAAACAGAAAAGTCAAATATTTCAGTAGATCTAAAAACTTTAATAATCCTTCGGCTATTACATGCACTCACAGTCAATCAATACAAAATTTATTTCAACGTGGAGTAATACCACTACTACTACTGTCATTAGGGAAACAAGCTAAAGCTAAATTTATGTCAGTTTCATGCTCGATGGCACCTCAGAGAAGGGAAGAGCACGAATTTGACCACAGCAACTATTGATCTGCTATCAAACATACTCAAATATGCAAAAGCATTTGGCATCATACCGCTGGTTTAGCCCAAAAATATTTCTCGGAACATTAAATATTTGTTTGTTAATCAATAAAAATCTTAGCCATTCCTCCTGAAATATTTATAATAGTACATCATCATCATCGTCATCATCTTCTTCCCTTAAATCCCAGTTTAATTAGTGTAGGGATAAAAATCTAAAAGCTAATGTTAACTTCAGTTTCTTCACTCGAAAGCGATGTCAGTGACAGGTGAGCCCAGGATTTGAACCCCGCACATACTGATCCGCGGTCGAGTATCTTGCCAACATCGCCACAGGCTCCAGCCAGTGGCGATACTAATAGACAATATGAATAGACTTTCTTCAGTCCTCTCTGTCCCACACCATATCATCAGCCAATTCCCTATTTTTCATGTCCTTTTTAATTACCGCAACCCACGTCAATTGTGGTCTACATCTCTCTGGCTTAGCAGAGACTTATTTATGATGGTACAACAACTGAATAACAATAATTTCTAATTTTAGTATTCAGACATAATCAGAAATTCACAAATATAATATCAGATCATTTAAGCACAAAGAGAAAAACATTAAAATCATCATCATCCTTTGAAATATAAAAAGAGAAACAATTTAAATTAAAAATCAAATTAACGCAATTAAAACAAGTAAACACAATTAAAAATAAGCAAACACAAGTAAACACAATTAAAAACAAATCTTAAAATAATTGAAACAACGATAGGAAATGTTGAGAAAACTTTCAGATACATGCTAGAGTGAATGAATGAATGAATAATTATGATGAATGAATGAATGGACGGATGAATACAGAAACCTGAGAAAACAATGGATGTATGGCACATTGGTAAAACAATTCATCAATCAGTTAATTAATTAATCATTTAGGTCCCTAATATAACAATTAATCCATTAGATAATAATTAACTAATCTTTTAGGTGCACAGGTTCAACCATTCATTATTAGTCAGTACATTATTTACTCCTAAAGATACACCTAAGTACACTTTAGGTCATGCTCCAATTTTTGTTATAAAATATTTGAACAAACCTCAAATACAAAAAGCTTAAACTACAAAAAGTATGATCTTATCACAAATATATTTTATGAAATGTTAGAAAAATTTACAAAATGCTATAAAGTTTTTGTGACATTTTATAAAATGGAATTTACGAACTGTATGGTAAATGGAAAATGCACTGTATGAATAACTTAAACAAATTCAATTGAATTACTTTTTGGCAAATGAACACCGTAGAATCAATTATATCGACATAATTGAAAATCACTGACATCTCTTTCGAGTGAGGAAACTGACTTTAGCATTAGCTTTACCAGCTTTTTTTGACTAGTTTATATATACATATATATATATATATATATATATATATATATATATATATTTTCAATTCAACCTTTAAGAAAAAATTTAGAAATATTAAGAAATGCGTAAATGTCATATACCCATATGTCATCCATATGTCATATGTATGTCATATACTATTTTCTTCTGGGCGTGTTACGCCCAGAAGAAAATAGTAATGCAGTGACCGAGGATATTAAGATTAGGCCTAATTATTATTATTATTATTAAAATTACTAATAATTTTCTTTACTGAATATGACAATTTCAGACAACGATATGTACGGGCTTTCATAATGAGACATCGGTAGGTGAATGCTAAAATATCAACGAAAGTAAATAAATGTAGAAATAATCATTCCAGCCAGGAAATGCCACTCAAAGCAGGTAATGGCCACTCCAGGAAGGGAATGACCACTCCAGGCAGGTAATGACCACCCCAGACAGGGAATGACCACTCCAGGCAGGAAATGATCACTCCAGGCAGGCAATGACCACTCTAGGCAGGAAATGACCACTCCAGGCAGGCAATGACCACTCCAGGCAGGGAATGACCACTCCAGGCAGGTAATGACCACTCCAGGCAGGGAATGACCATTCTAGGGAGAGAGGGAATGACATCAGTGATTTATTATATTTCTCAACATCTTTATTGCCGCTTCACCGGCATCTGACGGGATCTAAACAACATAACAATCAAGCAATAAATAATAAATAAATGAATAAATCATAAATAAATAAATAGTAAATAATAGAATTCAACAAGTGTCATGGCCGGGTTACTGAAGAATAGACCAAGGAATGCATGTATCGTAAAAGGCGACAAAAACCAAAGTCAGAAAGGGGCATTCGGTTGATAAGCGCTTAGGGCCCAGAAATTGCTACAAACTTTTCTAATCGCGACCATATGGTTAAACTGGGATTCAGGAGAAGAAGATGACAATGGTGATGATGATGATGACTAGCGTTAATGAAATTGCTTATAATTGTATATTTGTAGGTGTGAATATAAACATTTCTATGAATAAGGAATAAAATTCAACAGTATCCTAAGAATATGATACAGCAGTATTCTATGAATATAATACAGCAGTATTCAATTAATATAATACAACAGTATTCTATGAATATAATACAACAGTATCCTATTAATATAATACAACAGTGTCCTATTAATATAATACAACAGTATTCTATGAATATAATACAACAGTATCCTATTAATATAATACAACAGTATCCTATTAATATAATACAACAGTATCCTATTAATATAATACAACAGTATCCTATTAATATAATATAACAGTATCCTATTAATATAATACAACAGTATCTTATGAATATAATAAATAAATAAATAATATAGCGTAACCGGACCTTAAATTCTGATTGATTGATTGACGGATTGATTGGTTGATTGAATGAATGAATGACTGATTGGTAGATTGATTGATGGATTGATTGATTGATTGATTGACTGACTGATTGATTGATGGATTGATTGATTGACATACTGACTGACTGATTGATGGATGGATTGACTGACTGATTGATTGATGGATTGGTTGATTGATTGATCGATCGATCTATTGACTGATTGATTGATTGATTGATTACCATGTGACCGGCATTCATGATCCAGTAGAATGAGAATCTCTTGCAGGTCTTGTAGAACCCTGCCACGTTCTCGTCCGCCTCTTTAACCTTCAATACGGCTCTCGTCGCGTTGTTGTAGCACTCCAGATCCTTCCATTTCAACTGCTGCACCCACGCCTCCGTGCCTGACAACAGAAAATCGATCAAAATCAATCAATCGATTGATCGATAATCGCAAAACCCATGTCTTCATGTATTTTTTCGGTCAACCCGTCAAAAATCAATCAATCAATAGATCGATCAATAGCGAAACGATGCCTTCGTGTATGTTTTTAATCAACCCGTCAAAAATCAATCAATCGATAGATTGATCAATCGAGAAACCGTTGTCTTCATGTATGTTTTCAGTCAACCCGTAAAAAAATCAATCACTCGATAGATCAATCAATCTCGAAACGGATGTTTTCAGGCATGCCTTTAATCAACCCGTCAAAAATGAATCAATCGATAGCAAATAATTACCTGAGACGGCAAGTATTCCCAGCAAGTAGCCAGGAGAATACGTGACAATCACAATAGACAGCCCATGTAGCAGCCTTCCTAAAGGAGCACATTTTGACGTTTAACCAATCCAGGTAGAACTACAATATTACCCGTCTCCCATCCCAGTATTTACCGAAGCCGACCTGCTTAATTTCGCTTATGACGCGCATGCTCTTATCAATGCGCTAAACCCCGCCCCCTACATTTATATAAATAGCGGCACACTGGCAGGAAGCACAGATGCTTGTTTAAGACCCATTCCTCTTTCCTCTCCATGGTTATTAGTAATCGTTGCCTTTTGTGGCGCATCAATTGCAGCCGGCGCGGATTTAAGAATAACCTTCCAACACCCTGACATTTTTTCTTTTAAAGCTGTCAACGCTCGGCCTTCCAAGGAGGTCACCCACAAAGTACTAATCGAGTTTTCGATTAATTATTGATGCGCAACTAAAGCATGTGCGCTAAATCTCGCCGTCAAATTTCATAATCACAATCACGATAATTCTGAGAACTCCTACGAGAAAGCTAAAGCTAAAGCCGATGATAACGTCAGTTTCCACACTCGAATGCGATGTCAGTGACGGGCGAGCCCAGGATTTGAGGATTTGAATACAGCATACTGATCCGCGGTCGAGTATCTTACCCACATCGCAACTGGCTCCAGCCAGTGTAACTGAAGAGCTATCTCCATTCATAAGAGATCAGAGACAGACTAACTTATTACTAACTTAGACTAACAGTCAAATTTCACAATCACAATCACGATATTTCTGAGAACCCCTACTGGCTGGAGCCAGTGGCGATGTCGGTAAGATATTCGACCGCGGATCAGTATGTGCGGGGTTCAAATCCTGGGCTCGCCTGTAACTGACATCGCTTTCGAGTGAGGAAACTGATGTTAACATTAGCTTTACGAGACAGACTAACTGAAGAGCTACGATTAATCACTACAGACCTAGCGTGTCGACGATGAGATCAAGCTGTCCCGTGTAGACAACGACATCTATAGAGTTAGACTCCAGCAGGTCGTCCACTACAACGACATCATCATCATCATCATCGTCATCGTCATCATCATCATCGTCGTCATCATCAACATCAACATCATCATCATCATCATCAACATCATCATCATTATCATCATCATCATCAACATCAGCAGAATAATAAGAACACACATAGTAGTGAAATTATCAACTACATTGATATCTATCACTTTTACTACCACATGTTTAAACCGTTAGGTAATTTAGACTATTTTCCGTATAACCAGTCCAGTGAATGTTCAAGATTTTACTCTCAGATCAGCGCGGCTGGAATTCGAACCTATGTAGGTTCAATTCACCTTAGGATCTGTTATTTAAAACTTCATGATGCTACCTGACATCTCTAACCACTGCGCTACTGAGACATCCTAACAATGAATATATTAGAATGAATACATAAAAATAAGATCCAAACCAACGTCAGGAAGGGCATTTGGTTGATGAGCGTCTAGGCTCCAGAAATTGATACAAAAATGTAAACGAATGGAATGGTATTGGCGTAATGTGATTGGTGTGGGACAGAGCGAATTGAAGAAGGTCTATTCGTATCTCGACCCTGGTTAAAGTGGGATTCTAGGGAAGATGATGATGATGCTGATGAAGATGATGATGCAGATGATGATGATGATGATGACGATGACGATGCCGATGATGATGATGATGATGATGATGATGATGATGATGATGATGATGATGATGATGATGACGACGATGATGACGATGACGATGATGATGCTGATGATGAAGATTAGAATGAACATATTCTATTTCTGAAGTGTGAAATCATAAGCTGCAGAAAGTATAAATTGGGAAAATTAGCTAGAAAAACATTTTTTAATTACAAGAAGTATTATTCTCTACTCATTTTAACATTTTAAAACATACATGTATATTGTACTGAACTAGTAAAGCTATAACAGAAAGCTGTATAAATTAATACAACTATAATATTTTCATTTAATATTTAATTTAGTATTTAACTTTAAATACTGAACAATAATAATAAACATCTTACTACAATTCTTTAACTTGATTCCAAAAGGATCTAAACATTATTTATTTTATCATAATAATGAAAATATTATATTATTATAATATTATAATTATTATAAAATATTATAATATTATAATATAATATTATAATATAAAAATAATAAACAAAAATAACACACTGTTAATCTTAAAAATAACGAAGCAGAAATAACACATTATTTATTTATTTATTAGGCACACCTACCAACATCCACAACCGGTTTCATGAAGTCGACGGCCAAATGAGAGAAGACATTCGCTGACTGACCTTTTAATAATAAATAATACTTTATAATAATTACTAAATAATTATTTTCACCGTGTTGTGTCCGGGTTGTTTGTAGAATTGACAAACCGATGACTGCACGTGTCTAGAAGGCAACTAAAAGCACTAACATCCATACCAACGTCAGAAAGGGCATTCGGTTGGTGAGCGCCTAGCTCCAGATTGCTACAAAAATTTAAACGAATGGAAAAGTCTCAAATAGAGTATTGGCTGGTGGTGTGATGTAGGAGAGAGAGGATTTGGGACAGTCTATTCGTATCCCGACCGTAGTTAAACTGGGATTCAAGGGAGCATGATGATGATAATGTACTATTAGTTACACGTTACGTTATCTCTAACCCTAATCTTTAAACTCTAACCCCAATCTCTAATCTTTAACCCCAATCTCTAATCTATAACCCTAGTCTCTAATTTATAACCCTAATCTCTAAGCTATAACCCTAATCTCTGATCTATAACCCTAATCTCTAATCTATAACCCTAATCTCTAATCTCTATCCCAAGATGACTGATTTCACGAAGTAAGGAGTTTGGCAAAGACTGACGAAAACAAAGGAAAACCACTCCAAGAGTCACATTATCACGAGCTAGGGGCTACTTGGGAAATCGATATATGCCTATAACAGTGTATTATAGGCACAGTCATTGTCGCTGGTTGAAAATTATTGTCGAAGACTATTTAAGTGCTCCTTCGAGAGAATAACAATAATAATAACAATAAAGGTTTAACGTCCGTTTCCTCGCACAAGGATGATGTCAGGGAACGTAATGTAGAATGACAGTAGAATGAGAGTAGAAATATGTACATTGGGCCTGTAATTTGTAGAACTCTAGAGCGTGTGAGAAGGAGAGATATAGCATTGAATATTCCTACGTACCGCCCCACGTTACGTTATCAGGAATAATTCCTAGACTCTTTCTGATTGGTCCATTCATCAGTACATCTAGGTCATCATTGCGTCTGTACTTCTCAATCAGTGCTTTATCTGTGAGGTATAGTCAATCAAAACAATTCATCAATCAATCAATCGCCATAAATCATAGATCACTGAGTAAATAAAAAAATCAAGTTGATTAATTAATATCAATCAATACTCAACAATATCAATCAATATAAATCAGTATACAACAACATCAATAAACGTCAATCAGTGAAACGTTGCTTTTTATCAAATCATCATCATATACCCTTAAATCCCAGTTTAACCAGGATTGGGATACGAAGAAACTTAGTCCAGTCTTCTCTGCCCCACACCATATCATCAGTATGTGCGAGGTTCAAATCCTGGGCTCGCCCGTCACTGACATCGCTTTCGAGTGAGGAAACTGACGATAACATTAGCTTTACCAGCTTTTTTTACTAGTCAATCCCCCATTTTACTTATTACCTTATTTAGTATTATTATTATTATCTTATTATACTATTTATTATTACCTTATTTATATTACATATCGTTTTTATTATTACCTGATTTATTATTATTATCTTCTTTTTTTATTGCCCTGGGCTGTATAAGGCCCTGGGCCAAAATATAAGATAAAAAAGACTTCATTTTATTAAAAGAAAGATGAACAAATATTTAAAATAGTTCCTCTACGCTCTGGGAGGCCGCATTCGCCAATGTGCCACGAACGCATACAGCATTAAAACACTGGAGTGCGATAGACAGGCGCTGCCATAGAAAGGATTTTTCACGCTGGTCGCCTGTGATGGCACTGGTTCTCCTGCCTAATTCGTTTAAGAAGTCAGAAGCGGCAGAGTTGATGGGGCCCAATGTCTCAAAAGCAATTGGCAGGAAGATGTAGCTGCTTGAGACTGCGGCATATTTAAGTGTCTTCCTATTGGCAGCGGCTTCAGCAGCTGAGCCAGCAGCAGCGCATGAAAGGCTGAGATTGCTTGCTGAGAATGTGCCTGTCACAGTGACATCCCAGCTGATTATTATTATTATTATTATTATTATTATTATTATTAGAGAATGTGTCCGTCACATTTATTAATTATTTTTATCTTCTTTTTTAACATATTATTTATTAATTATTATATTTATTATCCTGCTTTTTATTGAATAAATAAAATAAACTAATTTGTGGGTATTAAGCAAGTAATTGTGCTACTGAACCAGTATATGATTACGTTAATGATAATGAAATAGAAGGAAGCAAAAACCATGTTTCAGAATGGCTCACAATATTGTGATGTTAATTAAAATAATTAAAATAATAATAACAATAATAGTAATAATAACAATAATAATAATAAAGGTTTAACGTCCGCTTCCTCATCCAGGGATGATGTCAGGGACGCGAAAAATGAAATAGAAGGAAGCAAATACCTTGTTTCAGAATGGCCCAGTAATATATTGTTATGCTAATGAAATGAAAATAGAAGGAAGCAAAAACTATGTTTCTAAATAGCCCGGCATATTGTTATGTTAATGAAAATGAAACAGAAGGAAGCAAAAAACTTGTTTCAGAATAGCCCAGTATAAAGCTGGTAAAGCTAAATTTAACGTCAGTTTCCTCACTCGAAAGAGATGTCAGTGACGGGCGAGCCCAGGATTTGAACCCCGCACATACTTATCCGCGGTCGAGTATCTTACCAACATATATTATATTGTTATTTGTTCGTATATCGTTATGTTAATAAAAATTAAATAGAAAGGAAAGAAAAACCTTGTTTCAGAATGGCCCGGTATCTAGCGAAGTCAGAGTCAGATTCGCCCCACTTGAGAATGTTGTACATGTTAACATTGCCTGCATACTGCTCCACCACAGTCTCTGTCTCACCCCACAGATCCGTAGCCTCTCTGTACTGCTGCCGGTCCAGTGCAGTCTTTGTCTTCCTCGCCACGGCCCCAATCTCTCTCAGACCCGTCTCGTCTATCAGTGACTGCGCAGAGATTTATTAATCAATCAATCAATCATTTAGTCAATTATTAAATGAATAATCTTTCTGTCAATAAATCACATAAACCAATATATATATATATATATATATATATATATATATAAGCTGGTAAAGCTAAGGTTAAACGTCAGTTTCCTCACTCGAGTGCGATGTCAGTGAATGGGCGAGCCAAGGATTTGAACCCCGCACCTACTGATCCGCGGTCGAGTATCTTACCGACGTCGCCAGCCAGACTGGCTCCAGCCAGTGATATATAGTATCAGTATCAATCAATCAGTTAATCAATAAATCAATCAGTTAATCAATCAGTTAATGAATGAATCTATCAGTCAATCAATCAGTTAATCAATGATTCATTCAGTCAATCAATCAATTAATATCCATATCAATCAATCAGTTTAACAAGAAATTATTTAGTCAATCAATCAGTCAATCACTTAATCAATCAATCAACCAGCATACCGAGGCGTAGAGGAACGGGGCCCAGGTGAGCACAGAGTCAATGGGAGAGATCCACGAGTCACCCAGAGCCACGCCCCTAAAATTACACTCCACTGAGCCCGCCTCTATCTTCTACACATACACATAGACACATATATACACATAGACATACACACATACATGTACATAAAGACATAGGCACGCGGTAGACAGTTAAAATTACACTCCAAAGAGTCTGCCTCTATCTTCTATACATACACATACACAGACATATACATATACACATAGACAAACACACATACGTGTACATTACTCCACAGAGTCTACCTACATCTTCTAAACATACACACAGACACACATATACATATTGACGAACACACATACACATACATCACTCTACAGAGTCTGCATGGATCTTCTACACATACACACATATACACATAGACAAACACACACATGTACAACTTCTACACATAAACACACATAGATACACAAATATACACATAGACATACATACACATGTATACACATACACACACACACACAGGCACACACATATACACAAAGACAAACACACATACATGTACATAGAGACATAAATATAAGCATATCGAGATACACAGTTATAATTACACACCACACAGTCTGCCTCCATCTTCTACACACACACACACACACATACACAAACACACATAAATACACATAGACAAACACACATACATACATCACTCCACAAGCCTGACTGCATCTTCTACACATACACACACACATACACACATACATACACACATACATACACACATACATACACATAGACAAACACACATACATGTACATCACTACACAGAGTCTGCCTGCATCTTCTACACATACACACACATAGACACACATACATACACATAGACAAACACACATACATGTACATCATTACACAGAGTCTGCCTGCATCTTCTACACATACACACACATAGACACACATACATAGACATAGACAAACATACATACATGTACATCATTATACAGAGTCTGCCTGCATCTTCTACACATACACACACATAGACACACACAAATACACATAGACAAACACACATAGAGATATAGGCATGTACATGCATAAATACAAGTATATCGAGGTACAGTTAAAATTACACACCACAGAGTCTGTCTGCATCTTCAACACATACACACAGACAGACACACATACACACACATAGACACACATAGACACACATACACACACACAGACAAACACATAAGTAAACACTGTTAGCAATTTAATAAAGTCAACTAAAAAATTCGTTTTAAATTAAAACTAATTAAGCAATATATGCCAATATCAAGCACTATATGACAACATGGAAGAATATATGACAAAAGCGAGTGAAATATGACAACATCGAGCTAGCTCAGAACTTTACCTTAAGAAGGAGTTGACTAAAGCCGGCAGCCATCTTGCCACCATATGATTCCGAGAAAATGTATAATGGGATTTTCTGTTCAGAAACACAAATCAAGGTCACATTTATAGATTAAAATTTATATTTAAGGCAATTAAAGATGTTAAGATCAATTTCATCTCTCAAAAGCGATATGAGTGACTGGAGAGCCCAGGATTTGAACATTACAAATACTGATCTGCGGTCGCATATCTTACCGATATCGTTACTTGTTCCAGGCAGATAATAATTATTATAGTTTTGATAGCAATTATTAGTAAGTGTTTTTTTGGTGCTGCGATTTACAAGCTATTTTGCCGTCATGACCGAAGTACTGAGATACTGGAATTTGATTTGGGTTTTTCAATCATAGCATAAGGTTTTTCTATCATGGCATAGAGATTTCCATCACGACGTAGGGTTTTCCACCATGTAACAAGATCTTTCCATCATGACATAAATTTTTTCCAACACAACATAAGGATTTACCATCACAACAAGGTTTTTCATAAAGATTTTCTATCACTGTTGTGATAAGAAAACCTTATAGTTTTTCATCATTTCTTATGATTTTTCATCAGGACAATTATGACAGTTTAACATCGTATGTTAAGTTTTACGTTTTACGTCATATCTGACTAAAATTATGGTTAAAATAAAAGTAAGTTTTACGTCATGTCTCACTGAAATTGTGTTTAGTTAAAATTTCTAAAATACTGATATAAAAAAAACACCTTGAATTCTGAATGCTTGTCGAGAAACTGCGATAGAGTGGTAACCAAATCAGCAGCTATCTGAGAATTATTGGTAGTGTAAGCACTGTCGTCTGTGACATAGCTGAAACCGGTTCCAACCGGATTGTCTATAAATAGCACACTGGCATGCATGACCTAAATATAAACAAATACATATTAAGCACATAGAAGCACAGCTCAAATCATTTAAATTTAATACCACAATAAACCACAGACATTACAAGAATAACAATAGAGGTAATAGGGTCAGAGGCAGACCGAAATGAAGAATGTTAGATGATCTAAAGACCCACTCATGTGTGGACATGAAGAGGAAAGCGGAAGACAGGGAAACGTGAACACATTATACACGATGGACCTGCCAGTAGGCAGTATACAAAGAGAGAACCATATGCAATGAAAACAGACCACATACAGACATAGTATATACAGACCTAGCATTATATTTAGATGCAGAATATTGCAAGGATATGACTTAGTTAGCAGAATCCCCTAAGAAATGGTATATAATAAAAAAATGGTATATAATATCAAGAATGAGTAGGCTATTGCTAGAGAATTTAAAGTTCCACTCATATGGAGAGAACATGGAGAGAAAAACGGAAGACAGAAGAGTGGACGCGTTATATACCATGGACCTGCCAGTAGGCAGTGCACTGAGAGAGAGAGAGAGAGAGGTTGAACTCACCCAGGTAGTGTTTCTAAGGTTGAGGTTGGCGTCGAGTGGACCCAGCTCCTTGAAGTTACCAAATCCAGTGGATGAGCCCCCAGGACCCCCCTAACAAGTAAAATATGTACAAATATCATCACTTAAAGAACCTCCCTCACAAATAAAATAAGAACTAATATCGTCATTTAACAGTCCCCCCTAAGAAGTAAAATAAGAATAAATATCGTCATTTATAGGACCCCCTAACAAGTAAATAGGAACAAATATCGTCACTTAAAGATCCCCGTAGCAAATAAAATAAGAACAAATATCTTCACATAAAGGACCTTCCCAATATAAATACACGAGCAAAATAACATAAAAAAACAGGCAGGTAATAGCATCAAATGAAAAAATAATATAAGTAACAATAGTAATAAAAGTATTTAAATACCAAGCAATTAAAATTAATAATGATCAAATATTACCTCGTATAGTATTATAATTATATCACATAATACCATATTAAATATCATTATTATTATAAATTTTAGTTGTAAAAATTAAACATCCGATTTAAGCCATAATTAAATGAAGACAAAGAAAAATAAACAAATTAAGAGAGAAAGAGAGAGAAAGTGAAAAAGATGATACCATATTCTTTTGCCATATAACGAGAGAGAGAGAAGAGAGAGACAAGAAGAGAGAGAGGAGAGTGAGAGTGAGAGAGAGAGAAGAGAGTGTGAGAGAGAGAGATAAAAAAGCCAAAAACCTGTAGCCATATAACAAGAGGACTATTCTCATAACCACGAGGTGCGGCAGAGTAATATAACCACCAGAACATGTAGGCACTGGGTCGAACGTTCACATAGCCCCACGCCTGCTTAAATTCTATGTATCAATCAATATATCAATCATTATAACTAATACATCTATCAATATAACTAATACATCTATCAATACTACTAATACATGTAGCAATATAATTCATCTATTAATATAAGTAATATATATATCAATATATCTAAAACAGCTATCTAAATATTATACCTATCAATATATAAATAATAATAAATAATAATAATATTAATAAATAAACTTTTAATGTCCATTTCCTCATACAAGGCTGATGTCAGGGACGTCCCCCCATCAGATATTGCTACAAATCGATTTATCCAAAACTATGTGAAAAACATGTGCTGAGAAAGAAAGAGATCCTAAACGGTGCTGGTCCGGTGATCAAAAAAACAGGCAAGATGATAAAAGTCTATGGCGGTATATCCAACCTATCTATCTATCATTTAATAACATAGATGAAAGCATATGATCTAACAATCACACATTCCCAAGGACTACAAAAAGGTGCTAAATTCAGACATGTACAGAACATATCCTAAAATAAATTATAATACAAAACTATTTGCAAATGCCATGCATTAATTATCTACAATGAAGTCTCCATTTTATAACATTCATAATTTTAACACAAAAATTAATTAAATCTTAATTTAACAAAATAATTGTTTAATTGATTATACGTTTTTAATTGTTATTGATATTCATATTAGTGATACATATTGCTACCTGTTGGAGGAAGAGATTCTAGACTTAATGATGATGACGATGATGATGATAATGATGACCATGATAATGACAATGATGATGATGATGATGGTGGTGGTGACGATGCTGACATTGATGAAAATAGTGAAAACGATGATGATTATGATGATGATGCTGATGGAGCAATTGGCGATGTCTGTAAGATAATCGACCGCAGATCAGTATTTGCGTGGCTTAAATCCTGGGCTCGCCCGTCACTGACATCGCTATCGAGTGAGGAAACTGACGTTAACATCAGCTTTAGCTTTTGACAATGATAATGATGTTGACGATGATGATGATTTCTAAAGATGATATTTGCCTGATAGTTATCTGTTATCTGATTCATAGCCACTGACATCGCTTTTGAGGGAGGAAACTGACGTTAACATTAGCCTTAGGTTTTGATGATGACGATGATGACGATTATGTTAACGATGATGATGATGATTAGTAAAGATGATAGCTACCTGATGGAGGAGGAGATTCTGGCCTGTAGACATGAGCTAGAGCAGACTGTGCAATGAGACAGAGAATAAGCGAAATTCCACCGATAACATTCATATTAAATTCGCTAACTGAGCTGCCTGTTTAAATACAACAAAAATGTTCTAGAAATTTACATCTATATGTGAATACTTTTTGACAAATGATGTAAAAATTGTCACATTTTATGCGGAATATACTCAACCAAAGACTTTATATTCTAATTAATGAACTGAATTAATCAAGAACTAAATGAATGTATTGTATTAAATTAAATTGATTTTATATAATAACTCTGACTAAAATGTTTTATTTTAAGTGTCAACAGCATTTACGGTCTATGTTATAATAAAAAGTGATTCCCAGAGGATTGTACAACCTTTTTAACGATTCAATGTAAGAAAATATTATATATTATGTACTATATATTGAAGAAAAGATTAGCAGAGGCTGACTGAGGTTAGCACTATAAGATGATTTAAAGATCCACTCATATGTGGCAAGAAGAGGAAAACAGAAGACAGAAGAGTGGAGGCGCTATATACCATAGACCTGCCAGTAGGCAGCGCACTAAGAGAGAGAGAGACAGAGAGACTATATACTACCGAGTATATATAATTTGAGTATTATTCAATTGCTCTGGGATCGCTTCTCCGCCTAGTCGATCAAAACATAGTTAATATGAGTATCCATAAATAAGTGGGGGACTAGGTTTCCTTAAGAACTAGTCACAAAAACAGTCTTCAAAGGGATAGATAAAATAATGATTGCTTCACTATAATATGCAAACTTAAACTCAGAACCATAATAATAATAATACCTCTAGTACACCGTTCAATAATAATTAAATGACAACATCGGGCACTATTGAGACAAATCAAAACCGGTGCCAAAGAGGTCAAAAACAATTCAAATTCCAAAATCCAGAAAAACCAGTCCAGAGATTTGATTTTATTTTTCAAAGATTATGTACCGGTACCAGTTAGATTACGACGAATGAAGCATACTTGCCTCCTAACAATTATGACTCTACGGATTCAATTCTTCGCCGGACCTTCACTGACAATAACCGTATGATACGAAAAAGATGTATATCAAATAAACTCATATGATAAACTTATTTGTTGTTGTTTACAACGAAAGTAAACAACCTTTTACGGTGTAAAAGCAAACTAAGGTACTGAACTATACCAAATTCTACTGGTTCAGAAAGTCATGAAGACTTGTAACACCAATCAATCTAGCAGTAATTCATGCCTCTTAATACAGTAGAATGTATAGTGTACTTTAAGACTAAATAAATAATGCATTTCGCTGATACGACAGTACAAATAAGACGAAAAGGAGCCTTAAATGTTTATCATGGTATGGAACCCAAAATAGATTAACTAAAAAACCGTTTTGATTTCACTTGCCGTAGTTTAAATTAAATGATATTAGAGAAATGTAGTACTTGTACCTCTCTCTCTCTCTCTCTCTCTCTCTCTCGTCATACACTGGTAACTAGTAAGGCCTACAGCAGGTCCAGCAAGTTAATTCTTATTTATGTCTCGTTTTCTCTATGGTTTGGTATAATAATTGGGTTAATTAGTAACAGTATTGGGTTAATAACTATACTAATTTAATTGATTCGTTTAGGCTAAGATTTAACCATATTGATTTTCTGACAGCGGCTTAGACATAATAGCCACATTTAAAATGACTTTAAATAAAGCCCTATTGTGGTGCTTCTGTGATTTTGCATCTAACTGAAGGAAATTAACTATAGGACATTAATAGTGATAGCCATTATCGTGGAAGTTCATTCCTTTTACTCTAATTTTTGCCGGCCTTTATAGGAAGTTAACAACAAACAACTCAGTACTTTGCAGAATTAAATTTTAATACAACACCAATCTACTTTGATATCAGTGGAGCTGTAATTATATAGCAAGCTACGACAGGCTAAATACAGTACAACACTGCCGTTTTCGGCTCAATACAAAGTCAATAAATCACAGTAATAAACGATTTAATAAAACGACTTTGGAATCGACCCTCAACTTAAATACTAAATTCTTACCAGTACTATACTGTATCATTTCTAAGTATTTTCATATTTTCATACAATCAACTCAATATTTTTGCATCAAAACTTAAAATGCTATATTTCTATATGACAGTCGGACATATTTTCAAAAAATTTAAATGTTCGAAGTGAAATGGAATAAAAAAATTAAATTACAATTAAAATGCGTATTGTCTTCAAATGGCTTAATTTATCAAAATAAACTACAGCAAAAATATGCAGGATCAAGTGTATGCAGCCATGTGCAAGCATAGGCTAACAGCAGAACGAAATCAAAGCAGAGTAAATTATATGCTCAGTTGTAAATATAACAGCTAGTGCATACAACGAACAACTAAAACGAATAGGCTAAGCTTTGAATAAAATCGACCAGAGTTTTAGAATAGCATCATATTGTTTACAACTAAGAGTAGATAATAGCAGACTAATTAGTTCACGAAAAAATACGATTAATTTCACGTCAAATTTATGCACATTTTCACATGAAAAATGGACGATAACTATCTCATGCCCAAAGTGTTCTTATTTTCACATGAAAATGAACGAATATTTTTTATATAAAACGTGTGCTTATTTCAACATGAAAAATATACGATTAATATTAAAGAATAATCAGAAAGCGTAGTGGATTAAATTGTCTTGAGTCACTACTACAGCGTTGGTTCATACAACGCCCTGAACGTTGCTAGGGCTATGACAGCTGTAGCCGCAGAAGCAGCAGCTGCATCACAGCAGTGGTTGCTGTATCAACAGCTACAGCACCAGCAGCAGCAGTGGTTGCTGTATCAGCAGCTACAGCACCAGCAGCAGCAGTGGTTGCTGTATCAGCAGCTGCCGCACCAGCTGTGTAGTAGCAGCTGCAGTAGCAGTGACTGCAGTAGCCGGCTACTTGTTCTTGTTGGAGCTGATGACCTCTAGAGCGGCATTCATGTCGCCATTGTGAGCTGTGAGCAGAGCCGTGAGCCAGCCTCCCTCATCAGTGAATCCCATCGTCTTCATCTTCTCCACAGCCGCTGTCACCGTCTCGTCTACACGTCCAACAATCGTTCACAGTTCAGCGTGCATCGAGAACAAGGATTATATTTATCTAGTATACATATTTTCACATCATAACCAGGCATTATATATAAATCAATCAATCCATCAATAAGAATTTAACGTCCATCCGGTTCCTCGCCATAAGGCAACGTCAGGGACGTCTCTTGCAGACTCTACACAAACAGGCGCCAAAGCACCACACGATGACGACTGAGTACACAGAGACCACAAGAGAAAGCGAGATCAAAACAGTGCTAGTCAAAGATCCAAGGCAAGCGGGTCACTATCTTTTTAATATAAATACTATATTTATCACCTGTATAATGTATACATTCCCAGTGTACAAATTCCTTCTCACAGTCAGCTCTCAGACTCAATAAGGTTAACGATACATAATAAATGTGAATTATCTTCAACCAGCCACTTAGAACAACACTGCAGGGAGAGAGTGATAGAGAGATAAACATAGAGAGAGAGAAGGAGAAAGATAGAGAGAGAGAGAAAGATAGAGAGAGCAAGAAAAAGACAGAGCGATAGAGAGAGATACATCAACAAGAACATAATTAAAAATCCAGTTGAACAAATGAAAGCACAACATCAACACAAGCTACGTACTGATAGATATCGGTGCAGCCAGTGACGTAGCAGCCACAGCAGCTGTGCTAGACCCATCGGACACACTCAGTCCAGCGACACCAGTAGTGGCTTTCTCCACCTCTCCGCTGCTACCTCCCTCGACAAGCATCCATCCGCTGGACTCTGGAGGACTTCCACTGGACGCTGACTTCTCACCTGCCTCAGAGCCTATGACTATTGGCTGGGCAGCTGTGCCTGCAGCAGTTGGGTTTGATCCAGCAGCTGGGTTTGATCCAGCAGCTGGGCCTGCAGCAGCTGGGCCTGTGGCAGCTGTGGGTTCAGCTGAACTCTGGGCCTCAGCTGCAGCACCCGCACCCCACCACCCACGCTTCCAGGGACAGCCTCCTCCCATACCCCAGGCCCCTCCGTGTCTGAATCCATGACCAAATCCTCCACGACCCCCCCACCCGTGACCTCTCCATGAGCCTCCCCACATGCCCATTCCACCCATTCCACCAGGACCCATTCCACCAGGACCCATTCCACCAGGACCCATTCCACCAGGACCCATTCTACCACAAGGACCCATTCCACCTGGTCCCATTCCACCTGGTCCCATTCCACCGGGACCCATGCCACAAGGACCCATCTTTCCCCACATGCTCTTACGACAGTGGCGCTTTTTCTTGTGCCCATCTCTCTTGTCCACGTGTACTTCCACATCAATGCCTGAAAAATCAGTTCATCGATTAAATGAGTGAAATTAAATCGAGTAAATAATGGTATTAATACAACTATAACTATTATATGTTGTTAAATCGAATAACAAATTATTTAATCTCAAGATTATATTTGGTAATATTATTAGTAATATTATTTAGTAATTATTATTATTATTATTATTATGATTAATTAATAATTTTTTATTAGTAATATTATTTAGTAATATTTTATTATTAGAGTCTGTAATACAGAGCAGAGAATCTAATTCTTGAATAAATTAAATCTAACATAGAAGTCAAAATTGTGAACCTCAATAAAAGAAATCTAATTTATAAGTAGTAGCTGTCTGTGGTTACAACGTATTCATCAAAAGCATTGAATAATTAAATCTTTGAATAACTATTTACATGAATAACTATTTACAAATATTAACCAAAGCATTAAAGCTTGAGGAACAAAATGGCACACGCATACTCTATAGTGAGTGAGAAAGAGTGAGAGAAAAAAGAAACTACACAGTAAAATAGGGAGAGAGAGAACAAGAAATAGGTAGAGAGAGATAGAGAGAGGTAACAGCAGCGACAACTCACCGAGAGGATCCAACATGGCCGCTACAGACTCCCCGACATTCTTCAGATATGCGTCTCCATTAGCCCCAGCCTCGGCTCCCATTTCGCACTCGTCACTGCTGCTGCTGCTGCTCGATGTTGTCGAGCTCACATCTATTGGCTTCTCCGCTCCCGCCGCTTCACTCGTATCCATCTTCCTCTTCTCTTTCTTCTCCTTCTTCTTGTCGTCCTTCATGCATCTCTTCTCCGCCTTGCGACGCATTCTTTCCTCCTGGAACGCGTCTTTCATCCAGCGCTTCCAGGCTTGTCGCTGCTGACGACGAGCCTCCCATTCAGCGTAGGGGGGAGGGGCCTCGCCGAACACACCTGTGGGCGGGACCATGGCGGGGGGACAGCCCTCGACGAAGCCTGGGAACATTCCGTGGTGCAGACCAAATCCAAAGCGATTCCACTGTACACAGAGACATACAGTTAGTTATTAGACATCTCATAATTTTTACAATTTTCTAATAGAATTTTCTAATGGAGAATACATGAAAATACAATTAGCGTTTAGATGGTAGAAATTTTATAATTTTTACAATTTTCTAATAGAGAATGCAAGAAAATAAATGCAACTTGTCTGTTTAAGCTAAATGTAAGTTTAAGTCAAACTTGAAATCTAAATGATGAATATTAACCTCCAATTATTGAATAAATCTATTAATTATTATCATTTGGTATGGATATTACTATTACGTCATATCCTTATTTTTTCAAGTCCCCGATGTAAGGATCTAAAAAACGCAATTCAAGCAATAAGGGCTGAATGGCCACCCAACTACCAAAATCTTAAAGTATTAAAACACATTAAAGCATTATTATTAAAAGTATTATCATTATTTTTCATTGTTAATAATTATTATTATAGTTATTGTTATAATAATAAAAATCATAATAATATTGTTAATAATTAGTATTATTTTATTTTTATTATCACCATTATCATTAGTGTTATTATTATTATTTTCATTATTGTTATTCTATTTATAATTATTAACAGTATTACTGTTTCTATCATTATTATCATTACTGCTACTCGTAATCATTATTGTTATTATTATTATCACCACCATTATTATAGTTATTATTAAAATAATTAATATTTTTATTGACCCATGAACTTGCAGGTCTAATTATAATTAATATTATTATTGTTACTATCACTATTATCACTACTACTACCACTAACACTACTCCCTTGGCGGGGTCTCTCAATGCTCATCATGCTGTGCTCAAAGTGAAGCCCAGTGGACTTGCAGGACTAATTATAATTAATATTATCATTATTATTATCGTTATTACTATTATTATCACCATTATCATTATAGTTATTATTATTATCACCATCCTTTTTGTTATCATTATTTACATTATTACTTTTACTATAATAATGAATATTATTATAGTTACTATCATTATCATCACTACTAATACTATTAACACTGCTACCACTAACACTACTCACATGGCGGGGTCTCTCTATGCTCATCATCGTGTGCTCAGAGTGAAGCCCAGTGGACTTGCACGCCTCGCACAGGTCGTAGTCAGGACACACCTCACACTTGTACCTCACACCCACCACCGCACCGTTACACCCATCGCACGTCACACCCCGGTGCATCCGCCCTCTACGACCTCCGCCACACGGGTGCTCGGGTGATTTCTCCTTGTCTTCCTTCTCTTCTATATACACTCTGAAGACTCCGTCGTTGATGGCACGCGCGGCTTCAATCAGCTCCTCGTCGCTACAGAACTGGATCAAGTCCTGATCTGCGTCTACAACAACAACGTGCGGTTTTAGTTAGATATTAGGAAATAGATTGATCATCATTATTATCATTAGTGATAAAGTAATTAATTAATTATTGAGTTATTAATTAATTGATTTCTTATTATGAATTAATTAACTAATTGTAATTACTGATTATTAATGATTGATTAGTTAATCCTTAAATCATTAATGATCATCATTAGCAATTAAATCAAATAATAGGTACAACTATCACTGGTTGCGGTCTTTCGTCACTAGGCTATAATAGGTACAAGACATGGTACATACCTTTCCACGCCATCGTGAAGATTTTCAGATGAAGTCCCGGAAACACAGCCGTCACTTTTGCGGCAAACATGTGGTAATGACTCAGAAGTTCTTCCTCTACGGCAAATCTCCTGATCTCCGTCTGCGCCTGTCCAACTCTCTTCAAATAGGCTTTCACCGTTACAGCCATGATTTCTTGCTGTTGAATAAATTCGATGATTCAGTACTCGCTTAAGTATGACGATTCCGTACTCGCTCAAACACTCGTCAATGTGATTTAATCTAAAGCAGAAAAATAGTAATATCCATATTATACTATCGCTCTTTAGTGTTCTACCAAGTTGCATGTCCAATGCACATACACAGGACCTGCTTTCGGTCTTTCGCGCTCCATATACAGCGATTCACAGATCGGCAAGGTAACCCATTCAGAAAAGGCTATGCCTTAACAAAACGTATGTAGCGTACAGCTTGGGATAAATATGGCTTCTGAAGCGACTTCTTGGTGCCTTGCACTGCCTTCCTCAGTTTTTGCTTTATAGTCTCTTACGACACATGCAGGTAACAGTTGGTCTATTCTTCAGTGTACAGGACACAACATGAATAAGTAAAAATATTTAAATAAAAGCTTAGTAATATAAAAAAATTAAAATATTTAAAAGCTTAGGGTATTGTACTTAGAATATAATATTAATTGCTTACACTTGCATTTACAAAACTTTATCAACCGAGACGTAATTCTTGCTATAGCTCAGAGCTAACTCATCACGATAGAATGGCTAAGTCTCAAACCTCGAATCATCCTAGGAAATAGCTTTTAATAAATTTTTTATTCCACAGTTAGAACCACTGTTATGGTTTTAAACTTAAATTAGCCAATAGTAAATGTGGCCATTAGCAAGCAGCTAATAGCCAGTCAGTAACTGGCAGTTTAGTAGTCATCTTTCAATGTTAACTACCTATAAATGTAGATACCTTAATTAGTATTTGAAAGTAGACACGACGCAATACTAATGGCATTAGATAAGCTAAGCACAATATATTCCAAGTTAGGGCACTTAATTCAAAATTTATCTGCTTGGATTTTATACATAACATGGCCCCTTATACATAACATTATAATAGTAAGCAGTGATTTTGCAATCTACAATTTAAATAAGCTCCACTTTTCTCGCATCTTTTTAAAACTTATATTAACTTAAACCTGCGATTGATTAATCTGTTGAATTAGATCAATTAATACTTAAAACCCAACGTTAGTCAATCCCCTAACTATAATAATATAGTAGTCCTGACCTTAATTTTAAGCTGAAAACATTAGATAACTTAGAGATATATATTGATTCCTAAGCCTCGTGATTATGAATAAAATCTAGGGGTAACTTACAGTATCCTAAATTTTATGGACTTGTATTTAAAATACGAATAACAATTAATACAAACAGAAATAATTAAATAGTATTTTACAACTGCATGTATGGAATTGTACAATATTACTGCCATTGCTCGAGATCGGGTTTCCTAATGCTCTAAAGGAGAGTTTTTACGGTGAAAGCTATTCTAACATTATTCCTAATCTTAAGTAAATTGACATACAATTAATTCACAAATTCGTAGAAATAGACATGAATAGTATAGCCTATATAAGAATAAATTAAATTAATAATTAAATATGTATTATATATTGACAGAATTTATGTCAATCTGCGAAAGACATCGAATTTGCCAATAGCATTACATACCTTTAACTAAAACTACACAAATCTAATTGAGAATTAAAATTAATTTAATTAAATTGAAAATACTGATCGATTTTCGTAAATTTATTTAAATGCCTGGAGGCCTAATGTAATTTACACTAACACCATTAAATACCGATCAGCTGCAAGCTGAAGAGTAAAAGATAAAATCGTACCTTTTTCGAAAATGTCTCGTAGATTCTTCAATGTTGGCTTCTCTTCTTCCTTTCAGGTGAACTGTTCGTAGAGAGAACTGGTTTGTTAATGCTGTTCGTCGCAGAACGGTTCGTATTTATACGAACGAAGAACAGCTGACGTCAATCGGTTCTACCAGGGGCTGCGTGATTATGAGTCATCACACCTACGTGAACCGTGAGTTGCATTCCTTCTAGAACAATGCTTAAAATGAGCATGATGCAACGTTGAGCAATAAAGTAAAAACTTGTTAATTTTACTTATATTTGCTTAAAATTACTCTAAATTATCACAATAATAATTACAAATCATCGAGGTTAAACATGCTAATATATATGTTTATTAAAGGATTAGTTAATTAGGTCTAAAAAATGAAAATACAATTTAATGCTGACGGATAGTATTATGTATTTTGAGCGAAATTTGCAATGTTCAGATTTACCAGTCGTTCATAGAGCGTTCATGCAGCTTTTGCTGTGTCATGATGTTCACAGTGATGGGATTTTAGCAATGCATAACATGACATAAAGTTCGGAGACAGAAGGCCAATTACAAGCTTGTTAAGACTCAGTTTTGTCAATTTGCCCTATGAGTATAATTACTTGTTAGATATTAATTTTAGGCCTCTATATATGTGTCAGTAAATGTTAGTCTAAGCTGAGGAAGCCGTAGGGGGCCCACCTCATTATAAGCAGAATCCTCAAGAATAATAGTAGGCCTATATCAAAAGGAATGTTATAAATAATTTAAAAATCCACTCGAATGTGAATATGAAGAGAAAGACGCAAGACAGAGAAGAGTAGAGGCGTTATAAGCCATGGACCTGCCATTAGGCAGAGCACTAAGAGAAAGAGGTAGATATGTGTCATTAGCCTGGATCTAAAATTTAAATATATTAAGCTAGAATTTTCAATCAAACAGCTGTTTACTGTGCTTTTTTTGTAAATATGTAATGTCATTATCTAGCTTAAATATGTATATTGTTAAGTTACTTAAGAATAGTCTATATATATATGCATTCTTGTTAGTTAATTCTGTAGGCTTATTTTATTAGTTTTGAAAGAGTCTAAAATAAGCTCGGACTCGTTCATAAAGTGCGTTCATGCATTTATCGTCTTATTAATATTATTATTATTATTACTATTATTATTATTAGGCTAAATTCGTAATTTGTAGGCCCAATAAGATATAGAAAAAGCATAGCCTTTGTGAAGGAACTAACTTCTTGATCAACGGAGTGCTCCATTTGGAGTGTGAAAGTAGACTCCATGAATATGTGTCATGAATATGAGACGAATATGTATCATGGACCTGTCTTGGTAAAACTGGAGAGAGCGAGAGAGAGAGAGAGAGAGAGAGAGAGAGATTATTTTCCCAACACTGCAGTGTTCAAAATTTCTGCAGACAAACGGTTCACAGTTTGCGTCATATTAACACGACAACGAGTAAACATCACGTGATGCAATGTTCTGCGCAGTTCATCGTAGGCTTCATCTAGCCTGGTAAAGGTTTTCAACTCCTACTTCGTTCTACAATGCGTTCTATATATCACTGGCGTGGTCAGGGGAGGAGCTCAATGGTCATCCCCCCACCTACCCACTAATATGTCATGTAAAATTGCTATAACGCCCAAAATGTAAGTGCACGGATTGTGAAAGTGTGTTCCCCAAGTTTAAAGTGCATCCCCCGAGAATGAATTCTGACCACGCCACTGTTCTAGATACGGGTAATTATGAACACGTACGAACAAGGAAGGCGATGATCGTTAATAAATAGTAATAGACGTTTCTTCTGATGCAACAACCAGCAACCTATTAAATATAGTTATACACAAGTAAAATATATTCCTGCTCATTAGGCCTACTGCTTTTATTCCTCATCATCATCGTTATCATGATATCATCGTCGTCGTCGTCATCATCCCTTGAATCCCCGTTTAACTATAGGGCCGGGATTGTTAAATTTTAGATTCAATTTAGTACATTTTGTAGCTCTACTTTAGTTCAGGAGACAACGTTTAATTTCCAATTTAATTTTTTATATTTTTACCTATAGAACTACCGCAGTACTGAACTTCTTCCCTATTGTGCTGAAGAATGGACCAACCGTAGACTACACGTGCCGTAAAAGGTGACAAAGAATTAAGATCCAAAATAGAGTAACATCATTGCAGTGTTTACACCATAGCAATCAATTACAGTACTATTATTACGCACTCAAATTAACGATTAAATTGATAAAGTACGAAGAATAAGAACAGAGGCCAACACGCCTAGACTCCGCTGTAAAAAAGCTGTAGAGTTCGCCGTTTGTTTTAAAGGAGACAAGAGTTTTTAATTGAGCAGATTAATTCATTATAATTTGCTGGTTTAATTTTGTTAATTTACTGGTTTTCACAAATGTTCTCTTACCCGTATAATTTTAATATACCCGTGCGCATTACTTAACACTGCGATTGCAGAATCAAGCTTGCAGAATATCATTAGAATGTCTCAATAGCGTAGGGGTAACGTCATGAAGTTTTAAATGACAGATCCTGACGTGAATTAACTCTCGCGGGTTCGAATCCCAGCCGCGCTGATCTGGGAGTAAAATCTCGGAACATTCAATGGACTGGTTATACGGAAAATGGACTAACTCGCCTAACGGATTAAACATGTGGTTTTAAAGGTGATAGATATCAAGTTGATAATTTCACTATAATGCGTGTTTACTTTTTTAGCATTTATCAAATGGTGACTAAACAGTAGTTTATGCAACTGTTGACGTTTAAACAGTTGATTACCTCATTAGTAAATACGGCCATTAGTATTCTATCAATTGGCACGTTCAACGGTTCAAGGTCCACATTCCTACGCTCTATATCAAGAGTACTGCATCGACTAATAACACCTTAATCCACTGCTTAAATAACACTAATTCATAGGACAAAACCAGTCGTACATTAACAACGTAACAGTGAACACAAATAATCATTTTGCATGGAGCGACTTCGTTTTTTAATTGCAAGATTCAAAATGAACACAGAAAATATCTGAAAGTCTTTAAATGCAGAGATGTTTCACTGAACACAATTCTGGAACAACAACCTACCCAGTTCTAAGTTTCATAAAAAGATAAACTGAATTCAACTAGGCTAGCGCTAAGTGAGATATTTGAACTAGCATATGAATCTCGGCTAATGTTCACAAGGATGCTAAGTAATGAACACAAGTAGCTAGTATAGATTACAGTTTGTTATTGCATTGCAGTGTGGACACTGTGCGTATCAACGTCCTATTTTCATAGAAAAAAATTGTAGTTTCTTCAGGAAGACGTTCTAAATATCACACTGATACCCGGTAGTTTCTAAAACTTGATTTGTTGAAAGCAAAACAAACTTTACACTGCCTGCATTATTACTTTATTTAATTAATTTAATTAGATTATGTGATTAGAAACATGATTAGAACGAAAGCGATTGTGAATAGAATGTGATTAAAACATGTAATTAGAACAAGTCCATGTTGACAACGTAGAGAACATTTATATAACATGAAGAAGGTACGGTCAAGTAGTTGAACACAGCAATATCAAAAGTCAGAAATTGCACAACCACGCATTAATGGGAGCCTCACAGTCTCTTCCGCTATAGAACGTTAGAACTTCAGCTGTAGAACGCTAGAACTTCAGTTGCGGACTCTAGAACATTTCTTCAAAGAACTCAAATAAAGCGTTCCTGAGCTCGTCACTTCTATAGGCAGAAAGGCTGAAGGTCTAAGTTCAAGGTCAGGGTTCCTAAGCCTCAAGCCCCTCCTCCTCTCCACCCTCAAACTCTCCCTCCTCCTCAGCGGTGGCCTCCTGGTACTGCTGGTACTCTGAGACAAGGTCGTTCATGTTCGACTCCGCTTCAGTGAATTCCATCTCATCCATACCCTCTCCAGTGTACCTGAGGTCACAGAGAAACATGTAGAGCCATATACAAAAAAAAACATAGTCACATACAAAAAACACACACACACGAGTCGCAGAGAATGAGGGACTTACTGTAACAAGATTAAGACAAGATTAGAAAAGCTGACTCGACAAAGTCAAAATAGTAGAATGTATGAAGTGAGTATTTTGATCCAATTAGGCTAATTGTAACTCTGTGTAATTGGTGGCGGTTTATTTTTTATCCTACTTTTTATGTTTATGTTGTTCTGTAACTATTCTTCCTGTCAAGTGTTGACGAATAAAGAAGTTGATCTACAAGAGAGACATATTACTCTTGTCGATAGAGCAGAAAATTGAAAGTGAAGAGTAAAATTATTGGTGGCAGTGTTAAATTAAAATGAACAAATAGATAGTACAGAAGCGACGTTTACGCAAATTAAATAAAAATAGATCGCATAACAAAAATTGGTGTTTAAGCAAATAAAAGTACAAAAAATAATCGTATATAAGTGATGTTTAAACTAATTAAAGTTAGTTAAAAAATTACATCGAATAAAAGTGGCGTTTAATGAAGACAAGATCTGCTCAGAACTAACCAGTGGAGGAAAGCTTTACGACGGAACATGGCGGTGAACTGTTCGCTGATTCTCTTGAACAGCTCTTGTATAGCCGTGCTGTTACCAATGAATGTGGCTGACATCTTGAGACCTCGAGGTGGTATGTCGCACACTGCTGTCTTCACGTTGTTTGGAATCCACTCCACAAAGTAAGAACTGTTCTTGTTCTGTACGTTCAGCATCTGCTCATCTACCTGTGAACATATCAATCAATCAATCAATTAATCAGGAACTGTTCTTGTTCTGAACGCTGAGCATCAGCTCATCTACCAGTGAACAAATCAATCAATTACGAAATGGTTTGGATTTTTACGTTCAGCATCCGTTCACTAATCAATCGATTAATGCAGTATTTACAATTCTTATTATAAGCCTCCAGCATCAATTCAATCACGTGTAGAACAATTAACAGATCTCCTCAAATGCTGGTTTAACTAGAGACGGGATTAGAATTATTATATTATACTTCTTATTATATATTCATTATATTCTATTAATTTTAAGTTCTATTAGATTTATTATTACACTAATTATTTTGCACCGTTCTGGAACCTCCTTTTGGCTCATCGGCTTGATGTTGTCATTGATGACTGCAGCACTCTAATTGTTGTTATTATTGTTACTCGTATTATTATTAGTATTAATTTAAAATATTATTGTTATTAGTATTAATATTGGACGTCTTTGTGACCCACACCGACAGATTAATCGTACCTCTTTCATGGACATCCTGCCCCTGAAGATGGCTGCCACTGTGAGGTATCTCCCGTGACGCGGGTCGCAGGCGGCCATCATGTTCTTAGCGTCAAACATCTGCTGGGTGAGCTCTGGCACAGTCACTGCTCGGTATTGTTGCGAACCACGAGATGTGAGAGGCGCGAAACTGTGACAAACAACAACAGCATTTTAGCGAACAATTCAATAATGCGGTCAATTGCTATTTTTCTGTGGTTTTCTGTCAAACTTCTGTTTAATTATCGTCCAATTCTCAACACTTACCAGACTACGGGTCTCTAATCTCTACTTTCTCTACGGGATTCTTATAGTTATTTCTCGCAACTTTAGCATTCATGCCTATGCACAAATTTCCTACGATATACCGAACACAATAAAACATCAGGATAAAAGCTGGTAAAGCTAAGGTTAACGTCAGTTTCTTCACTCGAAAGCGATGTCAGTGACGGCGAGTCCAGGATTTGAACCCCAGACACACTGATCCGCGGTCGAGTGTCTTACCGACTTCGCCACTAGCTCCAGTCAGCAAAACATCAGGATCATCATCATCCCTGAAACCAGCTCAGTTAGGGTCGGAATAACGCAACAAACTGCAATAAAGTGCGAGTCCAATCCGTCAACGCAATAATAGAACTACCGGGAACTAGAGTCAACTCGTCCTCTACAATTTAGAAATTTTCCTCCCTATTGAAAATTTTCATGAAACCAATTTTCAGTGGCTATATCTTTTCCAATGCAAAATTATTTTCTTCCATATTGAAAACTTTCAGGAAACCACTGAAGTGGCTATTATCTTTTCCAATACAAAAATAAACAAATTCCAAATTCACACGTGTTATAGAAATACACACAAAGGCTACATATATGGCTACACAAACACGATGACATCGTCATCCACGACAACATCGAACGCTCTACTTAAACAAAACATCCAAATGCCTACCCGGGCATGAAGAAATGCAGACGTGGGAATGGAACCATGTTGACAGCCAGCTTCCTCAGGTCAGAGTTCAGCTGACCGGGGAACCTGAGGCAGGTGGTGACACCACTGATGGTGGCTGACACGAGATGGTTGAGATCTCCATACGTGGGCGTGGACAGCTTGAGTGTACGGAAGCAGATGTCGTACAGAGCCTCGTTGTCGATACAGTACGTCTCGTCTGTGTTCTCTACGAGCTGATGGACTGATAGAGTGGCGTTATAGGGCTCTACCACTGTGTCTGATACCTGTGATCAATCAATCAATCAATCAATCAATCAATCAATAAGAGGTAATGCACTGATAGAACAGCATGCTGGGACATGCACTACAGTAAACGAATCCTATTTCAAAGCCATAGTGTAGCCTTAAATATGCAGAAATATGGCAGCTGAAGAGGACTGCATTCTACAGAATCTGCTTAGTTCTTATTTATTTAATAACATTTAATAATTTATTAATAATCATATTATTTATTATAAACAATTATTTTAAACAATTATTAGTAAACAATTTTTTAAGTAGGTCGCCTTAGTCAATAGCCAAATTAAAAAGAGAATAAAATACAGTGATGACCATAGGCGAGGGAAGGGAACGAAGAAAAGCAATTATGTCAACTTATTCAAAGAATACTCCAGCCTTAACAGAGAAACAACATGAAAATATAAAGCATCTGAGGTGGTTTCCATTTTCCTCCCCAATTCTTATTCCACCATCTTAGTACACAGTAAAATATGAAGCAAAAATGACAAGAAAAAGTAAACACGCACTATAGTGAAATGATCAACTGCGAGGTTTCAATTCACCTAAAGATCTGCCATTTAAGAGTTCATGACGTTAACAATTGTGCTATTGAGATATTCAAAGAATAAAAAATAAGTGAAGTACACGCAAACCTTGGGGGAGGGGACGACGGAGAATGTGTTCATGATCCTGTCCGGATACTCCTCACGGATCTTACTGATCAGCAGGGTCCCCATTCCAGATCCGGTGCCGCCACCCAGCGAGTGTGTCATCTGGAATCCCTGCAGACAGTCGCATCCCTCCGACTCCTTCCTGACGACATCGAGCACCGAATCTACCAGCTCGGCGCCCTCTACAAGACAACATCCATGACAACATCGAGTCAACACATTTAAGACAACATAGATTGTTTTAATAAAACTTGCAAGCTTACACGCATGTAACGTTAGAATAGTCAGAACTAAAAATTAAATATATACTTAAAATTAAAATTACCTAAATAAAGCCTAGCGAACATTAAAGGCTCCGCCAGTATGCTGAAGTTTTTTTAAAATTTAGTACAATTATTTTACCCATAGTTATAGTTTTAGCCCCTTTAATAATTAGTTGGTTCTACCCTATATCAAAAAAACAGTTAATAGTTGAAAGCAAAATTCACTGATCGTTCCTTATTATTATTTTTACCTCTGATGTATTGCACATGTATAGCATAAACAAACAGAAAATATAGTCAAACAAAAGAAACAATATGGTAGAAAATTAATTTGACAAGGCAAAAGCAAAGCTATCAAAGAATTTGGCCCTGCATAGCAGTAAAAACAACTCTGTAGGACTCTACGAGAAATCCCTAACAGATAATAAAACCCCAGCAGAATATATAACCTCAGTAGAAAATAACACTAGTACATAATAAAACCCCAATAGACAATTAAATCCCCAGTAGATAATAAAACTCTAAGATAGTAAAGCCCTAGTAGCTAATAAAACCCCCATAGACAATTAAACCCCAGTAAAAAATAAAAACAAGATTAGGTTTGTTAGATGATTTAATGACCTACTCATATGTGGACATTTAGAGGAAAGCGACAGAGAAGAGTGGAGGCGTCATATACCATGGACCTGCCAGTAGTCAGTGCACTGAACAGAGAGAGAGACAATAAAACCCATAGTAAAACCCTAGTAGACAATAAAAACCCAGTAGATAGCACACCTGTGTAGTGACCCTTGGCCCAGTTGTTACCGGCACCAGACTGACCAAACACAAAGTTGTCTGGGCGGAAGAGTTGACCGAATGGACCCGACCTCACTGAGTCCATGGTGCCGGGTTCAAGGTCAACCAGAACTGCACGGGGCACGTACTTGCCGCCTACAGCAACAGAAACGTAAGAATAGAAGTTAAAATATTTCTAATAGTAAAATTCCTTAAATAAATTCGTTGATTTTTAATTTAAACTACTGGAGAAACTTTAAAAGAAGGTCTATTTGTGTCCCGACCCTAGTTAAACTGGGACCCAAGGGAAGATGATGATTATTATTAATTTTAGTAATGTAGTTTTTAATAATTATAATTAATTTTTAAATTGTTAATTAAATTTCATCATCATCTTCCCTTGAATCCCAGCCTAACTAAGGTCGGGATATCTAATTACATTGAATAAGTTGTAAACAATTAAAGCAAACAAGGTAAACAAACTTCACTTGCAATCATTAAACAAATCAGCAGAAGAGATTTTCCAGGTCTCACAGGTACCCAGAAATTACAGCAGAATTTGTTGATATAAACCAAATACCACCTTTATCAAAAACTAGTTGGCAAGAACATGGGACACTCATTTTAGCGAACAAGGGCTAGACTGATTGATAAAGAACCAGATTTATAAGCAACTGATTGACAAGGAACCTGATGATAAGCAACTGATTTACCAAAGAACTATGTATAATGAACCATACTGAACTGATAAGGAACTAATTGATAAGGAACGTATTTGATAAGGAACGTATTTGATAAGGAACTGATCGATAAGGAACCTAACCTTGAGCCTCGTTATAGTAGACGTCGATTCTTTCCAGCTGCAGATCTGAGTCACCATGATACGAACCAGTGGGGTCGATACCATGTTCATCTGAGATGACCTCCCAGAACTACAATCAATCAATCAATAATAAGAACCAATGGGATCAATACCATGCTCGTCTGAAATGACCTCTCAGAACTACAATCAATCAGTGATAAACCAGTCGATTGTTTTTTATCCATCACTGGCTGGAGCCAGTGGCGAAGTCAGTAAGATACTCGACCGCGGATCAGTGTGCGGGGTTCAAATCCTGAGCTTTCCCGTCACTGACATCGCTTGCGAGTGAGGCAACTGACGTTAACATTGGCTTTTTTAGCTTTATTCAAAACTACGCACATTCTATAGGCCTATAATCGTCCAGAACACTCCATCATCAACATCTCCCCTTAAATCCCAGTTGAACTAAGGTCGGGATACGAATAGACCTTCTTTTGAAGTTTTCCATTTCTTTAAATTTTGTAGCAATTCCAGAAACCCCATAATAAAGTTATTAAAGATGGAAAGTCTCTCGGAATTAAATAGCCAGTAGATAGCTAGATATAGTAAGATTAATTGATAGTCAATCAAGGGATCGATAAATTGATCTGATTGGAACAATATCCTTTGCTTGCTATGTTATCCGTAATTTTTACAGTGTTGCCAAAAGTTGCTACAACCAAACTCTTCAGTAGTGCCTGTAACGGACCACTCAATCTTAACGGAATCCCCGAGGTTCAGCAGTCAGTGACTCACGTGTATTCCTCCGCCACTGTATTTATGTATAACTTCTACGAAACGCTCTCTCATTCACCCTACCCTCACCCTCCCCCCCCCCACACATCGGTTGCACAACCTCTAGCCAAGGTAACCATAAACATATGTTTCCAGTGGCATATTAGTCAACAGTTAATTAGTAGACCCCAATCGATATTTCCTCTTTTCCTTCTTCCTAGAAAATTTAAGAGCTTTCAACCTAAGAGCATGCCATCGAACAAAACTTAGCATTCATTCGTTCATTATGATAAATGGTTTTTTCATCCACTTCTCTATAAATTAGTCCTCATTTTAGTGGTGATTTGCCTTTGTCTTCAGGTCGACAGTTTCAGTTCAGCGCCACGGCAACTTGTACACAAGGCAAGCAGTAATGTCATTATCCAAAGCCTAATTTAGAAATACTATTATTCGCATCATCATCTTCAGCTCCAATTACAGATGGCATCAACAAAGTTTGTTCACTTAATCGGTTATTAGTTTTTCTCTCACTCCTCTTACTCAACGATTAGTAAGCGTTAATTTTTTTGTAACACAATGATACTGCACTCAGAACTCAGTCCAATAATTATTCACTGTTGCTAAACTGTCAGACAGGTAAACTTAGAGGAATTCAGCGCAAATAACATGGCGATATGTCAGCGCTTTTTAAGAATTCAAAGCAAACAACACATATATATAACTTCAAAGAGTTGAAACTCAACAAAAAACCCCGGTGTGCTTCCAAGCGAATCGAGCCCTGCTTGGCGCTGGCATATGGCAATAGCCGTAGGGCAACCGGCTAGGCCTTTATTTTGTGTTGAACTCGAATGCTCGGTAATATATCGGAAATGGTCACTGTCCGGCGGTTGGCGCCACTTGTCAATTCGGTTTTGTAATGTGAGCTACCTACACTGCATGTGTTCGCAAGAGGCGACTGACGAGAATATGCCTCTAAACTCCATAAGGGTAATGGTTTCATCTTGTTATTGTTCTCTAGCTATGTTTCAGGCCACATATAGCTTTCACACAACCACTGGTACAAAAACTATAACACCTTTTGAATCTTTGATTTCTCTATTGCTATCAATTCCAACTATATTTGATTTCTTTTCCATTTGGCACAAAAGAGGTATTAAATTGACAAAAATACACGTTTTTAATTAAATTAGACCAACCGTGTACTGCATGTGTCACAGGTGACTAATGACTAAGCAAAACCGAGGTAGACAATTGGTAATCACCATAGAAGCTATATTTTTCCCAAACTACAGGCTATATAGGTTTTAGATACAAACATATAGCCTACTGTAAATGGATCAACTCGGTGATCTATGAATTGTGAAAGAAGACAGAGTATGAATATGTACCTTTGACCCATATTAATATTCCCACTTAGGCCCATATTCCATATTCCCGCAACTAGACAGAAACTTGCGGAGAGAGAGAGAGAGAGGGGGGGGGGGGGGGGCGATAAAAAAAGAGAGACAATTCAGTCCCAAAGAACTGCACGGGTGAGCTCTTAGTAATCAATATAACATGTAGCCCACTCTGTAACTTCGGCTCAAAATATTCTTTTTACATCAATTTGTTTATTTGAAGCTAATTTTGTTCCGCATTTGTGAAAAGGATGTCACTGCACAAAACAAATATGCTTGGCCACAATTCAAACAATATGGCTGATAATAAAACTAACATCCCGTTTGTTGTAGCTGATATAGAATGTTTAAACAGGAAAGAAATACTGTTGTTTTCGAGTCCGCCGTGAAAACATCATGGCACTTGTGCAAGAGTGCAAGAATTATAAAATGGAAGTTTGGAAAAAACTTGTATTGAATTATCTTAGTCTCTCTTTCCCCAGCTTTCTAAATGGCAGGTCACAGGTATATATTTCTCACCCTCAGTTTTTCACGCTCCATAAAGAGCACTACATCGAATAACGAGCTAATTCATTCACAAAAGGCTGTCTTATCCGCACCTTAATGTAGCCAATAGCATATCTAATAATACCACCGGGATATTTTTATAGACAAACCTTAACACTTAAAAGGAACACAGAGATCAATTGCAAAAGGAGAGAGAGTGAAAGTATGAGAACGAGGGAGAGAGCTACATGTATGTTTGTTGTTTAAGAGTAATCAATCAAATGACCTATGCTATAGTTTTTATTTTATTTTTCCTCTCTCAATAGAATATCGAATTAGTTCAGACAATCAGCAGTTTTAAAAGAAAAAAACTCTAAAAATAAACCAAAGAGGTAAAATTATCAGCAACAGAATTATCAGCACACCACCGGCACACGATCAACGAGGTCACGTTGTTGTTTAAAGTTTTCTTTAAGTAGCAAAATGTTATCACAAATCAACAAAATGACACTTTAATTATATGATAAAGTTATCATACCTTTGCTCCAATCTGATTACCGCACTGACCAGCCTGAAGATGAACGATTTCACGCATTTTGAGTTGATAATTCGTTGAGTTTAGCGAGAAAGATGTCTACTATTTCTGTAACAACCAGACAGGATCTAGAATTTAATGTAAGTGAATGCCGGCCCAGCCTCAGCGACCCAGACGTTCTCTCCGCGCCAGAACTACTTTCAGTCACGCGCACTTGCTGCCTCAGCACGGCACTTGTACACCTCCGCACGATCTGATTGGTCGGTGACGGCAAGGCTAAGAGCAATAAAAACTAGACGAGAAAATTTTGTTTAAAAGTACTCAAGAAAAGGCTAAAGCTCTAGAAACTGCTTAACGTCAGTTTCTTGTGGTGGTAGCGTTTAGCGACAGGACGTATGCTGGATTTGAACCCTGCATCATTGTTCAATAGATTAGGAAAGCTTACCGACAGTTGAGCGTAAGTTTCGGCTTATCTTTAGGTTTATCTTTCGGCTCAGGTCAACTTAATTTGTGTATGGATTTAATCAGTCTCGTAATTTGTAAAATAATAATCATGATAATAATGACGACGACGACGATGATGATAATAATAATAATTCAATATATTTTATTGGTTAATCCAGGCAGCTGCTTACAACCGGTAGGCAGGTTAGAGGACACTCCTCAACGATATGTTTCATGTTTTGAGATTGCATGACCGCAGTCACAAAGTGGTGAATAAGGCCTGAATAACCCAGCGAAACTCGTACACTTTCTCTGCATCTACCATGAACCGTAAGGAAACGATTCAGATGGCACCAAATTCCTATACGAAAATCAATTCATGAAACCGCTACACTTTAATAAAGGAAATAGCAATAAAAGTTATATATGCTGTACCGCATACACGTACATAGTTCGACTAGTAAAGCTAAATAAATAAAGAAAGAAAATTAAATAGCTGATCTTAAATTAACTGATATGACGAAACCCCTACCGGTCTAAACTCATCTATTTCCTCCATCAGCTCGTATTCAAAGTAATATAATCACCGATGTTTCATTGGCCAGAACTATTTAAACACAATTTTGTGCGAGTTAAAAGTTCACTGATGCGAATATACGTAATTGTTTAGTTTGTCTACATTGGTGTGAAATAGGGTTACCCAGTTACCCATAACGCAGTTGTTTTAGAATTCAAATTTCGAAATTGTGTTTGATCCACTAATGCGTTTACAACCTTGTAAAATATTATGCGCCTATGTATGTACAACTTATAAAGGCTGTTGAATGTCAGTTTCAAACAGAGGAATATAGAGACAGCTAATGTAAGCAGCGAAGCAAAACAGCAGGTTATTTTTTACAATCTTAGCATTTTTAATAATAGTAAAAATAATAATATTGCTTCGTATGAATCGTTTTTACCAAACCCTCAGGTTCTTTACACCGGGATAAAAATTTATAAAAAAAAGTAAATAAAAATAATAATAATTACTATCATCATTGATGTTGCTATTGTTATTATTATTGATTTATTATTATTATTATTATTATTATTATTGCATTCGATATTGTGTTTGAAACCGCCAGACTTTAATAAAGGAAGTAGCACAAAAAGTTATAATTATACATGTATGTTGTACCGCATAATAGAAAAACTAAATAATACAAAACTAAACAATAGACTATTTTCTAAACTATATTTTCATTGTTTCTATGGCAATTTCTATGTGCCCATCTGTTTATAAGGGCAGTGGTTGGGGGGGGGGGAGGGGGGGGGTACGAGAGGGAACTCAGTTCCACTAGTTCAAATATGGGATTAGGGGCCGTATTTGGTATACTAGGAGCCCTGTATATTGGAAGGGGCCCGAAAATTGCTGATCGTTTAACTAGCTCTCAATGTTCACTTTAACCACTGTATAAGCGGAAAAGAGGGTGTAAGTAAAAAATGTGAACTCTGTCCCAGAACAGTGGTGCAAACAGCCTTGGCTGAGAGGGCTCAAGCCCCCCCCCCCCCACCGCCAAAATTAGGTCACTTTTGCAATTCGGCCAGATCAGCTGAGTTTTTCAGAGGTGACAAAATTAATCTACTTTTTTCCAAAACAATGTAGGAATTTTCGCATTTTAGTTGAGGTTTATCTCTCACTTTAGTACGGGTATGAGTGGGAGGAGAGCGGGTAAGATACGGGGATACACTCACTCTATGAGCCGAGCGCAGTAGTGAAAATTTTTAAGCCCCCCCCCAACAGCATTTTTTCTAGTAAGTAAAAAATGTGTATACTCTCAAAAAATTTCGACCCCCCCTTACAAAATTCGTGGATCCGCCCCTGCATATAGGCCTAACTACAACACACCTTAAGTAAATTCAATGTTATGAATGTCTCCTGAAGCTTACCTAACGTCAGCATTTGCCGAGGAACCGGACGTTAAATCTAATAAATCCTATTTGGCATACTGTATTGCATAATAGCTCCATTATGAAAAAAATATGAAAATGAGAGTAGGTCAGGTATCGTCACGAAATTTTAAATGACAGATCCTGAGGTGAATTGAACTCTCGTGGGTTCGAATCCTAGCCGCGCTGATCTGAGAGTAAAATCTCGGACATTCTCTGGACTGGTTACACGGAATAAGGAAAATTGCCTAACGGTTTAAACATGTGGTATTAAAGTGGAAAATATCATCATAGCTGGTCATTTCAATATAATGCATGCAATTTAGTATTTATTTATGAAATGGGTGACCCATGCATTTTCTGATGATCATATAGGCCTAGCGCCTACTAGCCTGTGGCAGAATGGATAGCAATTACGCTTGTCTGACAAGCGGGTCAACGATTAGAATCTCAACCGGAGAGTTTCTGATAGTAGCTCTTATAATACGGAAAGAGACGTTAAATTTGGCTTTATATGTTTTTTAGATTAAATTAATATTTATTTATTATATATTAGTTATTAGTGTTTATTAATTTTCTGTATAAATATTGTTTCTACCAATGCTGTGACCGAGTAATTGTAGAACTCACCAAACGTTTACTGCACGTATAGTATGAGGCAACAAGGAAATAAACTAGGAAGCACAGGAATCCACTTCAGAATCCATATTTGTGTGAAGTCACAGCTTTAAAGATGGGATGGTTAAAGTGTGAATTTAGTGCCAGTGGCACATCATCATCAGTCCCTTGCGTTCTGAATAGAACATAGGGCGGCAACATTCCTTCATTCTTTTCTATCTTTAGCTGCCCTCACAGCATCTTCCCATGAATGTTAAAAGTTCTCAAATCTATGTTACTCGTGCTGAACCAAGTACTTCTAGATCTTCCTCTTTTCCTTGGCTTGGATTCCAATTTATTGCTGTCTTTGAATATATATCATCAGGCATTCTAAATTCTGACTGTGTTAGTGGCACAGTGAGAATTTTTATCCCCCCTGTAATGTACTTACAGACCTCCTAGGATCTAATATGAGCCACTAGCTGGGGTAAAAAAGCTGGTAAAGCTAAGGTTAACGTCAGTTTCCTCACTCGAAAGTGATGTCAGTGACGGACGAGCCCAGGATTTGAACCCGCACATACTGATCGGCGGTCGAATATCTTACCGATATCGCCACTGGCTCCAGCCAGATAGCGCACCTTAATGAGCTATTCAACAATCCTATTCCACACTTTAATTAGCCACTGGGATCAACCAGATAGTCGATGGAGTGCTCCTGAAAAGTGTGATATAGCAGATAGTAATTATAAATATGAACCTTGGACACGGTATTTCGCAGAATATTCGACAGGGAGCGAAAGAGAGAGAGAAAGAGGGGGGAGAGCGAGAGAGAAGGGAGAGAGACTGAGAGAGGGGAAAGTGAGATAGAAAAGAGAGAGATAGATAGATAGATAGATAGATAGATAGAGAGAGAGAGAGAGAGAGAGAGAGAGAGAGAGAGAGAGACTGAGAGAGAGGGGAAAGAGTTTGAGAGAGAGAAGTGAGAGAGAGAGAGAAAGAGAGAGAGAGAGAGAGACTCAACTGTCAATGACAGGCTGGTTTACTGGCTTCAAAACAAGTCTTTTATTCACAAATATTTCCACATCACAAAAGTCAATCTCTCTACTGCACAAGACAACAATCAATATATAATTAATATGAGCATAATACTAATCGGCAATAAGCATAATAATAGGTAGTAATTATAATAATAGGTAGTAATTATAATAATAGGTAGTAATTATAATAATAGGTAGTAATTATAATAATAGGTAGTAATTATAATAATAGGTAGTAATTATAATAATAGGTAGTAATTATAATAATAGGTAGTAATTATAATAATAGGTAGTAATTATAATAATATGTAGTAATTATAATAATAGGTAGTAATTATATAATAGGTAGTAATTATAATAATAGGTAGTAATTATAATAATAGGTAGTAATTATAATAATATAGTAATTATAATAATATGTAGTAATTATAATAATAGGTAGTAATTATAGTAATAGGTAGTAATTATAATAATAGGTAGTAATTATAATAATAGGTAGTAATTATAATAATAGGTTTAATATCAGTTTTCTCATCCAGGGATGATATCAGGGACGCCCCCAGCACACATCACTACAGATAATTCACCCCGCACAATCTGTAAAAGAAATGTGCCGAAGAGATATTTGTTTAGCAATATTTTTATATCTGAAACACATTAACGTATACCTTTGCTTATGAAGTATGGTTTTGGGCAGGATTTGTTTTAAGATTGGGATTGGGTGATATCGATGGCTATTAAAAGAGGTCGCTATTTAATAGCTAGTAAATATTCACATAACTCGCTACTTTAGCGTGGAGATTTAATTCTAAATAGTGTCAATTTACATGTCTCCGTGTTGTGTCCGGGTTGCTTGAAGAATAGACCAACCGTGTAAATATGCACATGCCGTAGAAGGCGACATAAACACAAGATCCAAACCAACGGCAGAAAGGGCATTCGGTTGGTGAGCGCTTAGGCTCCAGAAATTGCTACAAAATTTAAACGAATGGAAAAACTTCAAAAAGGTCTATTCGTATCCCGACCCTAGTTCAACTGAGATTTAAGGGAATACGATGATGATGATGAGTGTCTATTTACATGATTTATTTAATAATGATAGCGGAATAGAGTATATCATGCGAATGCTTCTGCAACATCTCTATACTTTACAACAATAAAGAAACAATATACAGTGAAATACACAGAAGAACATTACAAAGTTCATTATCGCCATTCCCATAACAAGAGTAAGTATAATAACTGCCACGCCGTACTGTTTCATGGTAAACAAGAAATTTTCTCAATCCGAACGAAACAACAAGTTAAACTATCAGTTAAATTATAAGTAAAACTATAAGTTAAACTATAAGTCAAACTATAAGTTAAACTATACGTTAAATTATAAGTTAAACTATAAATTTAACTATAAGTTAAACAATAGGTTAAGCTATAGGATAAACTATAAGTTAAACTATAAGTTAAACTATAAGTTAACCTAGATCGCAGCCGCAAGGTACTACCAGCGATGCCCCAAGCTCCAAACCCGAGAATAAATAAAGGAAATAAATAAATATAGATGATAAATATGGAGTCAGATATTTTATCAGTTCTTCTAGCCAATCAATCTTCATGCTATCCCATCATACACAATTTAAAAACTAGTTTTGCACTTGGGTACGTTCGATAATGAACAGATGTGTTCACAACTCTTTTCACACTAGTTTAGCAAGAACGTACACTTTGTAAACACTAGTTTTATATGAACGTACACTCTGTGCACACTAATGAACGTACACTCTGTGCACACTAATGAACGTACACTCTGTACACACTAATGAACGTACACTGTGTGCACACTAATGAACGTACACTCTGTGCACACTAATGAACGTACACTCTGTGCACACTAATGAACGTACACTCTGTGCACACTAATGAACGTACACTCTGTACACACTAATGAACGTACACTCTGTACACACTAATGAACGTACACTCTGTACACACTAATGAACGTACACTCTGTGCACACTAATGAACACACACTCTGTAGACACTAATGAACACACACTCTGTACACACTAATGGACGTATACTCTGTGCACACTAATGAACGTATACTCTGTACACACTAGTTATGTATGAACGTACACTCTGTGTACATTAATGAACGTACACACTGCGTACACACTAATGAGCATGCACAACTAGTGCACACTCTGTGTGCACTAGTTGTGCATGAAGAACAAGTCACCGTTGAACGCTTGTACTTCCTCTGGTTCAGTAGAGTTGAGAGAGTCGAGGATGGGCGTGTCTGTCGCGCCACTGGCTGCCTCTGATTGGCCATGAACCTGTGTCAATCAAATCACACACTGAATATGTTTGGCACGTATTTCTCGTTTTACGTTTTAAATTTTTGTCTTTTTCATTCTCCATTATATTATTTTCTTTTTTTCTCATAAAGATTTGCTCAGTGTTGTCATCGATGACGGCAGCACTTTGTTTAATTATAGAGAACTGGATCGTCACTCAGTTTAGTCTTGCTGCTGCTTTGGTTGATCCGTCAGTTGATCAACCACGGTGATGGTCGGGTTCGACGTCTTGAAGAGAAGCACTTTGGGCTTCTGACCTTGACGCTAAACCCACAAAAAAGCAAAGTTCAACGTCAGTTCAACAGTGTCAATGAGGTTATCTGAGACGAGGTAGACAGCTTCGAGCTCCGGCATTGAAGAGAAGGTATCGAGAGAACGAGAAGAGGAGAGATAGCGAGAGAGAGAGAGAGAGAGAGAGAGAAAGAGAGAGAGAGAGAGAGAGAGAAAGAAACAGAGAAACAGAGAAACAGACACACAGTCAGACAGACAGAACTAGTAACCGGCGTGTTGCTGATGGTGAATGGTAGGACAGGCATGACAGGTCTCCTGTGATTAGCTCTCTGCATGGACTCTATCAGGTCCTCCATATGCACGTCCTCTGAGGCAGCGCTCATCGCTGGGCTGTTCACCTCGTAACCGTTCTCCTGTTCACAGCTCTCCGAGCTCTGCAGGCGCTGATGTGCCTCTGCCGCCGGCTGGCTGAGTTCAACGAGTCAATCAATCAATCAATCGATCAATCAGTCAGTCAGTCAGTAAGTCAGTCAATAAATAAATAATAAATAAATCAATCGATCAGTCAATCAATCAATCAGTCAGTCAATCAACAAAACAATCGATCGATCAGTCAGTCAGTCAGTCAATGAATGAATGAATGAATCAAACAATCAATCAGTCAGTCAGTCATTCAATCAGTCAGTCAGTCAGTCAGCCTCAATCAATCAATAAAATCAATCAATCAATCAATCTAATCAATAAATAAGAATTTATAATTAATATATTACTGTCTGCATTGACCGAGTGAATGAATATATTAACTTAGAAACGAATGTATCACATATAATTCGAATTTTACCCGTGTTGTGTCCGGGTTGCCGTAGAATAGACCAACCGTGGACTGCACGTGTCGTAAAAGGCGACTAAAGCACTAAGATCCAAACCAACGTCAATAGCCAACGCAATAGCAGTGACAATAAAAATTACTCAATAATACATTAATCAGTTTATCATAATGAATTAACGTACCATCTCACACTTAAAAGGGATGTCAGGGAAGTCAATGCAATCTTTTCTGCGTGCGTAATCAACGATTCATTAACACAAAGCTGCAAAAAAACTGCAAAAACTGCACAAAATTGCACAGAACTGCACAGAACTGCACTTGGCTTAGCCACGTTCAAGTCTCCCACTGTCGTGCTCTCATCCAATTTACAGTGAATAATGAAATACAGTTAAACCTCTCTCTCTCTCTCTTTCTCTCTCTCTCTTAGTGCACTATCTACTGGCAGATCCATGGCATATAACGCCTTCAGTCATCTCTATCTTCCGTTTTCCTCTTCTTGTCCACATACGAGTGGATCTTTAAATTATCTATAACATTACTTTTGATATACCATTATTCTTGGGGATTCTGCTTATGACGAGGTGGCCCCCTATGCCTTCCTCAGCTTCGACTAACATTTACTGAGCAAGGGCGTCATTCCCTGAGAAAACCATCCTGTTTACCCCAAAAAATTGTATTTGTGTGTTGCTAAACCTAAGAACTGTACTTACTTTCCCAGACAGATCTCGATGATGATCTTGGCGCTCGTGTATGGGTAGGTGCGGCGTGGATCTGTAAAGAACATCTGATAATTAGAATCATATACACGTAGACGTATATGATAATTACATACATAAAAAATAGATACATATTTTCTGAAACAAATGGAAAAGCTTCCCCACCCACATAGAGGAGTGGAAAAGGTCTATTCGAATCCCGACTCTAGCTAAACTGAGATTCACGAGAAGATATGAAGAAGAGATGATATGATGAGAGAGAGAGATAGTAAGAGAGGGAGAGAGAGACATAGAGAGAGATAGTAAGAGAGAGATAGAATGAGAAAGAGAGTGAGAGAGAGAGAGAGAGAGAATAAGAGAGACAGAGAGAGAGAGAGAGAGAGAGTGAGAGAGAGACAGAGAGAAACAGTGAGACAGAAACACACAGAGATACAAAGAGCACACAAATGGTAGCAGGCATCATCTGGTTTTTCAATCTTGAACCTGTCCTGGAAACGTCTATTGATGTCAGGCCACATTTTTTCATTTCTTTACTTTCGTGAACTGTATATATCTAATTCGCGTTTTATTTTAAATTAAAATAATTAAATATTAACTACAGTAGTCTGTTAGTAAATTCGTAAAGGTCAGGGTCTTTGAGATTAGTGTAGCTTAATTTACGAGGTCAGCCGCGAATCCCTTGAATATTTCAGTACATGTAGGGATTTTACGTCTGTTTTGGGTGTCTTTAGCCTGCTAAGGTAAGACACACCCTGATACACACAGTGATACGACGAGCACACAAATGGTAGCAGGCATCACCTGGTTTCTCAATCTTGAACCTGTCCTGGAAGGGTCTATTGATGTCAGGCCACAAGTACTTCAGTAGCTTTTTCTTACGTGTACTCTGATCATAGTCCACGACCTCCATAGCGTCCAGGATCACTCCCAGGCCGTTCTTAGACTGGATCTCCTTCGCTTCCAGGTACTCCTTCACGTGGAACAACCGCTTCTGACCTGAATACAACAGATATGAGTGCTACCGTCGTCCATGACAATATTGTCCTTCACGTGGAACAATCTCTTCCGACCTGAATACAACAGAGATAAGAGAGGATCTGCCATTAGACCTTTCTTATTTGCACAGAATTCATCACCTGTGGCAACATAAATTAGAGAGCTGCAGTTATTCATGACAATGTCGTCATTAACGTTGAACAATCTATTCTGACCTAAAGCAACAGAAATGAGAGCGTTACCATCACCTGTGACAACAGAAATATAAGATTTGCAATCAAGTGACGATATCGCTCAATACCTGTAACGGTACGACGTTCGACAGTTAAAATGTATTCAGAAGTAGGAACTACAGAATGGTGGCAAATAATCAACAGTAACTTATAATTGCGAGAGTACGATTGGTATGAATGTTTTAAAGATGTGTTATTACCTTAATTTAAACGGCTTAGAATTACATTTATCTATTTATGTATTTCAACCCACTACACTTTACAAAATAGCACAACAGTAGACAATAAACTGAGACAGTGAGCAATGGTTTATGGCTTCCTGAGGAGCCCTAAGGGTATCGAGCAGGACCCAATAGCTTGGCCTTACACCATATAGTATACATAGTATGACAATAATTAAGAAATAAATTATATGACATTTATGTGTTGCGAAAATATTGTTTTATAAGAATATCAAACAGTATCGAAAGAATAATAATGCTAATGATATCTGAAAGATTAATTTATATTAACGTTGGTTCGAGCAAATTAAAAATTTATAACAATATAAAGTAATATCGAAATAGCAATAGTCTCCGTGTTGTGTTCGGGTTGAGCAGTCCGCGGACCAACCGGTGACTGCTCGTGTCGTAAAAGGCGACTAAAGCACTAAGCTCCAAACCAACGTCAGAAAGGGCATTCGGTTGGTGAGCGCCTAAATTCCAGAATATGTTGCAACAATTCGAAAACGAATAGAAGAGATTATAGGAGATTGACCGATAATGTGGTGTGGGACAGAGAGGATTGGAGAAGTGGAGAAGATCTACTGGTATCACGAACCTAATTAAACTGGGAATAAATGGAAGAAGATGATGATGATCGAAAGAATAGTGGTATACGTTCATGACTTATAGCATCTATGAAAGCCAATCCCCTAGTACGTGCATAACTTCTAGTAGGCCTATCTATGAAAGTAGGCCTATCTACGAAAACAGGCCTATCTATGAAAACAGGCCTATCTATAAAAAGAGGCCTATCTATGAAAGTAGGTCTATCTATGAAAGTAGGACTATGAAAGCAGGCCTATCTATGAAAGCAGGCCTATCTACGAAAGTAGGCCTATCTATAAAATTAGGCCTATCTATTAAAGTAGGCCTATCTATGAAAGTAGGCCTATCTATGAGGGTAGGCCTATCTATGAAAGTAGGCCTATCTACGAAAGTGGGCCTATCTATGAAAGTAGGCCTATCTATGAGGGTAGGCCAATCTATGAAAGTAGGCCTATCTATGAAAGTAGGACTATGAAAGCAGGCCTATCTATGAAAGTAGGCCTATCTATGAAAGTAGGCCTATCTATGAAAGTAGGCCTATCTATGAAAGTAGGCCTATCTATGAAAGTATGCCTATCTATGAAAGTAGGCCTATCTATGAAAGTAGGCCTATCCATGACAAAAGGCCTATGAGAGTAGGCCTATCTATGAAGCCACTACCCTCACCTGTGGCAGAGTCCTTCTCAATGACGGCGAGCGTGAGGAAGCCGCAGATCTTGGCTCCCTGGAAGGGCTCAATGTTACCCTCACTGAACCTGAGGAGAAAAGTGCCACAATCGTGGTTCATCAGCTTATCACTGGCGTCCTCCTTAGATATGAAGCCGTAGATCAGTCTAGAGGTAAATAATAATTTAAATAATAATAATAATACTATTACTACTACTACTACTACTACTAATAATAATAATACTACTACTACTACTAATACTACTACTACTACTACTACTACTACTAATAATAATAATAATAATAATACTTATAATAATAATACTAATAATAATAAAAATAATAATAATAATAATAATATTATAATAATATCATAACAAGGAGAGCAAGATTTAAACAAGAAAATCCCCTTCTTAGGGGGTTAACTAAATAAAATAATAATAATAATAATTAAGATTTAACGTCCGTTTCCTCATCCAAGGCTGATGTCAGGGACGTCATGAATCAAGGAATGGATGAGTTTATGCCTAAGAAATGAGTTCATGTCATCATGTCATGGGATCATCCTGATCACTGGATCGGCACCATTTAGGATCTTTTTCTTTCTCTTCAGCACATGTTTTTTTCAATTTTTCGTTTGGGGTGAATCGATTTGTAATGACATGTGATGGGGACGTCCCTGATATCATCCTTGCATGAGGAAACGGACGTTAAACCTGTATTATTATTTATTATTATTATTAATATTAATTAATCAATTTATCAATCTATCAGCCAATCAACCCTTTCATTAGATGAATTAAGCATTGAGAGAATGACTTAACCACAGCCAACAAGTAGAACAACATTCTGCAATATTTTAGTATTTCAATATTTTCAGCATAAAATGTATACTTTTCCTATATTTATATTATTACATTTATATTCCACTTAATTATTTCTATTCCACTCCTTCTGTTTGGAACTCTCTGCCTCCTGATCTTCCCTCATGTTCTACTACTTTCATTTTCGGTTGTAGGTTGGAAACACATCTCTTCCCGCCATAGCTTTTTTCATTTTGCCTGATTGATTTTTGATCACCGGACCGGCACCGTTTAGGATCTTTTCCTTTCTCTTCAGCACATGTTCTTTCAGATCGTTTGGGGTGAATCGATTTGTGAAGGTGGGACCTAACTGATGTTCTTGCATGAGGAAACAGACGTTAAACCTTTATTATTATTATTATTAATACTGTTACTATTATTATTATTAATACTGTTATTATTATTATTATTGTTACCATTATTATTATTATTATTATATCCACACCCGTCGTTCCATTCCTGGCGAATGCACTCCTTGGTGAGGTTCAAACACGCCCAGAACCACTTCCAGAAACTAAAGTCTCGTGACTCCAGCTTATCCTACACACATCAAAGAGTAAACTATCAACTAGAGACATCAGTGATATGATGTCTGCTTGATTTGTCTGTGTACTGTGATTGTGTGTACTAACATTTTTTACTTCGGTTCTAAATGCTTTAAAGAAATTTAATTTAGAGGCCGGATTTATATTCAATATCCGATCTATGTGTTTCATTGTGATGAGAAAATTGTTTGTTCAATAAAGCAACATAAAATAATTATACAAAAATAAATAACTTATACTACACAGCTGTTAGTATATTACCAACTTATACTACACATCTGTCAGTACATTATCAGCTTATATTACACATCTGTCAGTACATTATCAACTTATACTACACATCTGTCAGTACATTATCAACTTATACTACACATCTGTCAGTACATTATCAACTTATACTACACATCTGTCAGTACATTATCAACTTATACTACACATCTGTCAGTATATCATGAACTTATACTACACATTTGTCAGTATATTATCAACTTATGCTACACACCTGTCAGTGAATTATCAACTTATACTACATACCAGTAAGCTTATTATTAATTTTGTATAAGTTTCAATAAGTATATTACCAAACAATTATATGACAATCAAATTTTGCCATCGAGTTTACAAGCGTATGAGTTTGTATTTGTATGATTAAGCCAGGCAGAAAGCAGTAAAAAAGCGGTAAAGCCGAAGCCAAAGTCAGTGTCATCTCTCGAAAGCGATGTCAGTGACGGGCGAGCCCAGGATTTGAACCCCGCACGTACTGATCCGCGGTCGAATATCTTACCGACATCGCCACAGGCTCCAGCCAGAAGAATCAGATAACTCTAAGACTTGTCTATTTCTTGTTTCGATAGCATGTCAGTGACAAGGGGAGGACTGGATTTGAAGCCTGCACCTACTAAATCAGTAACCACAGTCAGACAACTTATCAACAAGCTACTGACTTGGCCCGCTTAAAACTAAAAGAAGAAGTGGAAACCTTTATGACTTGTCTCTCAGAGATTAAGTACGCTCCGAAATCTGTCACATCATCTCTGTCTGTCTCTACAACATCATATCAGTCCTATTAGCTTAATGTTTAATAGAGCATCATCATCATCATCATCATCATCATCATCATCATCATCTGATCGTCATCATCATCATCGTCATCATCATCATCATCGTCATCATCATCATCGTCATCATCATCATCATCATCACCATATCATCATCATCATCATCATCATCATCATCATCATCATCATCTCAACGTCATCATCACCTTCACCGTCACTACCACCACCACCACCAAAACCAGTTTATCTAGGGTCGGGATACGAATAGACTTTCTTTTCAATTCGTTGTAGAGAACGCAGGGCGGCAACATTCCTCCATTCGTTTCTATCATCAGTAATCTTCAGAGTGTCTTTCCATGAAATGTTTATTGCTCTCAGATCCTTATTGATCGTACTAAGCCAAATACTTCTAGGTCTTCCTCGTTTCCCTTTTCCTTGAGTTGGCTTCCAGTTAACTGCAGTATTTGGTATCTATCCTCAGACATTCTCAGTAAATGACCTAAAAACCTCAACCTTCTCTCAGAAACTATTTCATCTAATTTTCTTGTCCACTCCTTTCGAGTACTGTTTCATTTTTGACGTGGTCCCAATAGTGGATATTTAAAATTCTTCTGAGTCATCTTAGTTGAAAGCAGTTTAATTTGTGGTTAATTTTACTAGTACTTTTCCAGGTTTCGCATGCATACATTAAAACTGGTTGGATAATTGCACCACATAACAATTAAATACAGCAAAACTAGCTGTATGCTGAAGAATACACATAATAGAAGCAAAACAAAACAAAAACACTATTATCAATAATCTAGTTAAAAAACGAGAATACGAGAGACTTAAAAGAGATATAGGCAAATAATTTACAGGAAGGTTAGTGCTGCATATATAAATTAACTGATGATATGAGTTAATACCATGATAACAGATGTTAATATTCTTGTCAGTTAATACGACACACACACACACACACATATATTTGCATATATATATATATATATATATATATATATATATATATATATATATATATATATATATATATATATATAGAGAGAGAGAGAGAGAGAGAGAGAGAGAGAGAGAGAGAAGGAGATAGAGAGAGAGAGAGAGCCGGCATACTGAACGCCATCTTGGCAAGATATCTGAGATGATCTTCATTTAGACCACGCCCAGTGTGTGACGTAAACAAAGCATTCAACACTGCCGCCACCTCAACCCAGCGAACCTGATCTCTGTATCTATAGGGTTCACGCAGCTGAATCAATCAATCAATCAATCCATCGATCAATCAATCAATCAATCAATCCATCGATCGATCAATCAAGCAATCAATCAATCAATCTATCAATCAATCATTCGATCGATCGATCAATCAATCAATCAATCAATCAATCAATCATTCAATCAATCAATCAGTCAATCATCAATCAATCAATTAATTAATGAATCAATCAACCAGTCAATCAATCAATTAACCAATCAATCAATCAATTAGTAATAAACAGAGTCTACATCAAGTTAGCACATCTGATTTCTGGATTTAGAGCTATTATAAGAGAGGCAAATCGAGAGAAGGACAAAGAGACAGACAGCTATACAAAGAATAGCAGACTGAGAGAGTGATAGAGAGACATAATCCGAGACTCTGACAGTGCGAGAGACAGAGAGAAAGAAAGAAGAAGAAACAGACATAAAAAGATAAACAGAGAAAGAAATTGAGAGGCGGTGACAGAGAGAGAAAGAAAGAGAGAGAGAATGACAGAGAGAAAAAATAGAGATAAGAACACTCCTCTTCAGGCAGACAGACAGAGAAAGAGATATAGAGAGAGAAAGAGAGAGAGAGAGAGAGAGTGAGAGAAAAGAACACTCTTCTTCAGGCAGTCAAACAGACAGAGAAAGAGAGATAGAGAGATAGAGACAAAGTGAGAGAAAAGAACATTCCTCTTCAGGCAGACAAACAGACAGAGATAGAGAGAGAGATTGAGAGAGAGCGAGAGAGAGACAGAGAGAGAGAGAGAGAGAGAGAGAGAGAGAGAACCTCTTCAGAGAAAGCAGCATCCCACACTAGTGTACCCTTGGCCATGATCTCTTGAGATGTTTGACTTATAAATATCAGCGGCAGAGACACCACCTTCAAAATTATGTTATTATTTAAGAATAATTAAATAATAAATAAATAATAAAAATTTTAAATTATTACAAATTTCACAAAAATTTACAATACCCGCACTATGTCTGGGTTGCTGAAGAATAGACCAACCGTGGACTACGCATGTCGAAAAAGGTGACAAGCACTAAGATCCAAACCAACGTCAGAAAGTACAATCCGTTGGTGAGCGCCAAGGCTCTTGAAATTGCTTCAAAATTTTCTAAAATGGAATGGAAAGAATGTATATTCGTATCCCGACCCAGGTTAAACTGGGATTCTAGGGATAAAGATGATGAAGATTTATTGATTGAATTCAGATGTAGAAAGCAGAAGGTTCAGACGGAAATGAATAAAGAAAGAAATAAAGTAAATAAATAAAGTAATATAGAAATGTATTAATATTATTATTAATATTATCATCATGTATTGTTAACACACCATTCATATTAACACATTTTCTCTTAACATTTATTAACCCATTAAAAATTTTATTAACACATTTCTCTTGTAGTCTTTGTGTACTCAGTTGTCATTTTGTGGTGTTTTGGCGCCTATTTTTGCAGAGTCTGCAAGAGACGTCTCTGCCAAAGCCTTATGGCAAGGAACCGGACTTTAAATTCTTAGGGATTGATTCCATTGGTCAGAGAGGATTGGAGAAAGTCTATTCGTATCCCGACCCAGGTTAAACTGGGATTTTAGGGAAAACGATGATGATGAGGATTGATTGAATTCTAGCGTAGAACACTGAGTGCTCAACTGAAATGAATAATACTAATAAATAATAAAGTTTCAAGTCCGTTTCGTCATCCAAGGATGATGTCAGGGATGTCCCCACAGCTCAAGTCAACATAATAATAAGAATAAAGAAATACTGAAGAGCTAGAACCTCGATGGGAAACCCCTGTCAACAAATGATGATGATGATGATTGATTGAATTCTAATGTAGAAAGCGTAGACTGAAATGATTAAAGAAATACTGTAGAGCTAGAGCCTTGATGGAAAACTCCTCCTCGCATACGCTAATGATGATTGATTGACTGAATTTCAACGAAGAAAGCTCAGACAGAAATGAATAAATACTGAAGATCAAGAACCTTGATGGGGAACCCCTGCCAACAGATGATGATGATAACTGACTGATTGAATTAACGTACAAACCTCAGACTGAAATGAATATAGAAATACTGAAGAGCAAGAACCTTGATGGGAAACTCCTGGCCACAGATGGTGATGACTGTGTAGAACACCACGGCGTACTTCTGCTCGGTCACAAGCTCCTCACTGGTGCTGGCTCCTGTTTGTCTGGAGCAGTTAGGTCGCTTGAAGTGCTTGAGGCTGACGCTGTTGAAGTGCGCTACGCACGAGTTGTTGACGACGAACGGTCGCTCGTTGCAGCTCTCGACGTCGCAGATACCGACCGAGTACGTGTCGGTCTTGGGAATGTCCGCCTCGTAGAATACGCTCATCTTGACGCTGGGCTTGCTGAAGCCAAGCCCGAGTGAGGTTCCTCCCAGCAGTCTGCAGTTATAGAATGATATCATCGTCGTCGTCGTCGTTGTCGTCTTCATCGTCGCCGTCGTCGTTATGGTTGTAGTCGTCATCACCAATGCATCATCATCGTCGTCGCCATCATGATGATGATGATGATGATGATAATAATCATCATTATCGGCGTGGTAGTCGTCGTCATCGTCATCATCATCATCGTCTTCATCATCATCATCATTAATTCTTATATTAATTATATATATATTTTATTCATTTATTTATTGATACATTAATTTACTAAATTTACATTTAATGTCGTAAATATTTAATCCCAACCCTGGGATTTAAGGGAAGAAGATGATGATGATATATAATACATAATTTAATTTAATTCTATTTAATATTTATACATTACCTAACGGACATGGAAAAGTTGACACTTTTACTTCCAGTTATTTTTAGAATACGATCAGGTACGTTCAGGTCGACAACAAAAGCTCTGAAACAAAACAAAAATATGAACAGATCAATGACATATTTCGTGTAACGCTACTGTCATAAAAATACATATGCTGGCCATTCCATAATGTAGAATGAAACTTGAGAGTGATAATCAAAATGAGAAAAGCACATAAAAAGGAAAAGTTAAGTAATCAAATGGCGAGCTGATGCTTACCATTAAGGTACGACGCACACATGAGGCCATCGTTTAATTTTTTTCCACTGTCAGATAGCTTCGTGTCTCTGAGAACTGGGAACGTACCTAAAGCTTGCTCAATAGCGTTTGAGTTGGTCAAACATCAGGGGAGGGGATTTAGCGCACTCGATTAAGCTGCGCGTCAACTGAACATAGCAAGGCCACGTTACGCGAGGTTAGTACTTTGTGGGCAACTACTTTGGAAGACCGAGTGTCGGCAGCTTTGAATGTAAATAATCCCCAGGGTGTTGAAGGTTATTCTTAAATCCGCGCCGGCTGCAATTGGAGCGCCAACAAAAGTCAACAATTACTAATAACCATGGAGAGGAAACGGAGGAAATAACTAAAACAACAAAAACAGCAAATAAGAAGGGAAACTATGTAGCACATGCGGTATGTCATGTGTGTAACTATCATCATCATCATCATCATCATCATCATCATCATCGTCATCATCATCATCTTCCCTTAAATCACAATTTAACCAGGGTCGGGATACCAATAGACTGTCTCAAATCCTCTCTGTCCTACACCACACCACCAGCCAATCCACTATTTGAAACTTCCATTCGTTTACATTTTTGTAGCAATTTCTGGAGCCTAGGCGCTCACCAACCGAATGCCCTTTCTGAAGTTGGTATGGATTGCTTTAGTCGCATTCTACGACACGTGCAGCCACCGGTTGGTCACTTCTTCAAACAACCCGGACACAACATGTGTGTAACTGTACAAACAAAAAAACATACGACCTACAGACGAACATAGCGAACCTTCTAAGATAGCTGGGTAGATAGTCGTCTCGCAGCTCCTGGAGAACTTTTTCCAGATCTCTCTTCTTAGGATCAGCCGGGTAGTAGACTTTACCACAGAGTCCAATAGCTGTGCCTACCTGACCTATCATCCTGTGTAACAACTCCCCTCCTATGTTACATCTACACATAGAAACACATCCTATGTGACATCTACACATAGAAACACATCATATGTTACTTCTACGCATAGAAACACATAATTCTATGTTACATCTACACATAGAAACACATAGATCACAAGTTACATTAGTAAAAAAGCTAATGTTAACGTCAGTTTCCTCACTCGAAAGCGATGTCAGTGACGGGGGAGCCTAAGATTTCAACCCCGCACATACTGAGCCGCGGTCGAGTGTCCTACCGACATCGCCATGGGCTCCAGGAACAGTTACCAGTAACTGCTACTGGCTGGAGCCAGGGGCGATGTCGGTAAAATATTCGACCGCGGATCAGTATCTGCGGGGTTCAAATTCTGGGCTCGCCCGTCACTGTCATCGTTTTCGAGTGGGGAAACTGACGTTAACATTAGCTTTACAGGACCATTAACATGGGTAATGCTGATCATAGTTTTATATATTTACATAACGGTTGGCATCCCCCAATCATCAGAATCCCCAAAGAATAATGGTATATCAAAAGGAATGTCATAGATGATTTAAAGATCCACTCGTATGTGGACATGAAGAGGAAAACGGAAGACAGAGATGAGTGGAGGCGTTATATGCCATTGACCTGCCAGTAGGCAGTGCACTAAGAGAGAGAGAACGATTGGCATTCAAATCACTAAAAAAAAGTAAACACGCATTATAGTGAAATGATCGACCATGTTGATAACTATCACTTTTAATACTACATGTGTAAACCGTTAGGTAATTAGACCATTTTCCGTATAACTAGTCCAATGAATGTCCGAGATTTTATTTACTCTCAAATCAGCGCGGCCGGGATTTGAACCCACGAGGATTCAATTCACCTCAGGATCATTTAAAACTTCACGACGTTACCCCTACACTATTAAGGCATTCACTATATATCATCACGGACGTACAGTTTATCCAGCACATCGAGAGACCCGTCTAGAGCAGTAGTCAGTCCTGTTATCAGCTTCCTCTCCACCTGATGCCACTGTAAGATGTCCTCCCATATCAGCTTTATCAGCTTAGCCAAGTCTATAGCAACCTTGATCTGCATGCTAGCCATCTCCTACACAGAGGCATACAAACGCACATCCTTACACATATAGGCATACATACACAGATATATACAGACATACAAAATAAATAAGCAGCTAAAAGCTAATGTAAAGCTAAGATTAACGTTAGTTTCCTTATTCGAAAGCGATGTCAGGGACGGGCGAGCCCAGGATTTGAACCCGCACATACTGATCCGCGGTTGAGTATCTTGCCGACATCCTTACACACAATAGGCATACTTTCACAGACACATACAGGCATACATATAACATATACATATAGGCACAAACATAGACACAAATACAGCCATACGAACACATACAGGCAACACATACAATTATCTTCCTAATCTGAAAGCTACCCATCTCATACACATACATCATCATCATCATCATCTGCCCTTAAATCCCAGCTTAACCAGGGTAGGGATACGAATAGACATACGATAGACATCTCCTTCACATACATACACACATTTATACAAACACAGCCTTACAAGCACACATACACGCACACAAACTCGGCGCCATATTGTATATATATATATATATATATATATATATATATATATATATATATATATATATATGTGCGTGTATATATATATATATATATATATATATATATATATATATATATATATATGTTTATTATATATATAGATGTTTCTCGTGATAAACTCCTACTATTACAATGTTTGGGGAGGGGATATGGCGTAACGGTTAGAGTGTTCACCTCAGATGCAAGTGGCCTGGGTTCAAAGTCTGAGTCAGTCAACAAATGATGGCTATCCCCTTGGGCTCATGGCAGGTTAATCTTGTATTGGAGATTGCTGCCGTTTGGTGCTATCAACAGCAAAGATGTGATTAACCAAGAAAAGGACTAATAATATCGTGTCAGGTACCTGTAAAGCGGTCACGAAGACTGGTCATGATACAGCTATAGAAATTGTCAGAGGTTATTATTATTATTCAACAAAATCTTTTCAAGCGCGTCGGTCAGTAGTGATGGGCGTCCCTCGTACCATCCCTCGACGAGGAAACGGACGTTAACCCGTTGCTCTTTTAATGGCGTTAACTTCAAACAGAGGAAGTTTTACAAATCAGGAAGTTCTGGATATATTTGGCACGGATAGGCAGTTGATAAATGTATTAAAAAATAGGAAGAAGAGTTGGATAGGACACGTTTTAAGGGGTGAAGGTCTATTAAAAGAGGTCATAGAAGGTAGAATGGAAGGAAAAAGAGGCAGAGGCAGGCCGAGATTAGGTATGTTAGATTATTTAAAGACCCACTCATACGTGGACATGAAGAGGAAAGAGAAATGAAGACAGAGAAGAGTGGAGGCTTTTTATACCATGGACCTGCCAGTAGGCAGTGCACTAAGAGAGAGAACTTCAAAGAGGTCAAGACTCACATTCCTACGACTTAGATTGTTCTGAGCGAGCTGCTTGTTTTCCTCCTGAAGACTTTCGAAATTTGCCATGACCCCTATCCTGTTGGGACCTTCAAAACTGTGCTGACACTGCAGCTGATTAATCTGACCTGTGATCAATCAAACGATCAATCACCGATCAATCGATCAATCAATCGATCTATCTATCAATCAATCATCAATCAGTGAATCTATAAATTGATCAACCAAGCAATAAATCATCGATCAATCAATAATAATCAGTCAAACAATAAATCATCGATCAATCAATAAATCAATTGAGCAATCAATCAATTAAATAGTCATTCAGTAATCAGTCAATCCTTGAGAAAGAAAGAGAGAGAGAGCTAGAGAGAGAGAGAAGAGAGAGGAAAGACAGAGGGAGCTAGAGGACAGAGCGAGAGAGAGATAAACAAAGAAAGAGAGAAAGAGAGAGAGAGAGAGGAAAGAGAGGAAAGACAGGAAAGAGAGAGAGAAAAGAGAGACAGAGAGAGTTGTTCTCACTCTGTTTGTGTTTGTATTCCACTAGAAATGCTTCCTGATGTCTGTCCATCTCTGTTATAGCCAGTGCAGCTTCCTGCAAAATCAATCAATCAATCAATTTCTCATATTGCTTGTTTTGTTTATCTGGTTACATTAATATTTCTGCTACTTTTATAATTAATCAGTGCCGAGGTGAGTAAATAAATAATATAAACCGTCAAAAGAAATTAAAAAATCAATCATCAGTCAGACAATCAATCAATCAATCAATAAATCAATCATTCAATCGATCGATCAATCAAATAGTCAATAAAAGGATCGATCAATCAATAAATAAATAAATATATTCAAAATTAATAAATATATAATCAATTAATTATCCAATTGACCGATCGGTCAAAAGATCATACAGAAAGATTGCACTGTGAATGGACTGTAAATAAAACGGAAGTGATTAAAAATAAAAATAATAAAGGTTTAACGTCAGTTTCCTCATACAAGGATGACGTCAGGGACGTCCCCCCATCACATGTCACTACAAATCGATTCACCCCAAACGATCTGAAAAAAAACATGTGCTGCACAGAAAGAAAAAGATCCTATAGTAAGAGTAATCAAATACCGAATCAAACAAATCAAGCAATCAATCACAGTATTTTTGTTGAAATAGTAATAATAATACTAAAGGTTTAACGTCCGTTTCCTCATCCAAGAATGATGTCAGGGACATCATAAGTAATGTCCATATCTACAGAGAAGGGTCGAGAGAGCCTCAGCATTTAGGTCAGGGACTTCTTGAATTAAAAAATTGAATTAAATTGGTTTTAATTCAAGATACAAGATATAATTTTTCACCTAAAACAGCTAAGCTAAGGTTAACGCCAGTTTCCTCACTCGAAAGCGATGTCAGTGACGGGCGAGCCCAGGATTTAAACCCCGCACCTACTGATCCGCGGTCTAGTATCTTACCGACTCGCTCCAGCCAGTAGGAAACGATCGCAATTAGAAATTATCATCGAACTTTGCAGACACATTTTTCTTTAATTAACAGGTATTCGTATATATTAAAAATTTAATGCATTTAAAATATCTTTAAATCAATAAGTTTAAATAAGTAATAATTAATTAATATAGTGAATTTAAAATATGAACGAACACTAAACTATGTGTTATTTCCAATGGGGTAAAAATCTTTGCACTGGTAGCTCGAGTGTGTCGAGTCTTTGAAGAATAGAAGTCTCTACACACCTCTACACGCTTTGGCATTTGTTTGTGCAGAGTCAGCAAGAGACGTCCCTGACATTTCCTTATGGCGAGGAACCGGACGTTAAATCCTTATTGATTGACTAATTGGATCTCTCCTATCCGCCCATTGCATAGGAACTGAGACCAACACGTAAACCTTCATTACTCTACTACCCGCCTTGATCTGAATTACCAGATTTTGGTTTGCACCGACTTGGACCGCAGACTATGCTCATCGGTTTGGATTTAGTGTTCTAGTGCTAAATATTGTCGTTGACGACATTAGCACTCTGATAATGTTTTTATTGTTGCTGTAGTGTATTTAGAATGGAAGGAAAAAGAGGCAGAGGCAGGCTGAGATTAGGAATGTTTAATGATTTAAAGACACACTCATATGTGGACATAAAGAGGAAGGTGGACGACAGAGAAGAGTGGAGGCGTTATATATCATGGACCTGCCAGTAGGTAGTGCACTAAGAGAGAGAGAATGTATTAAAATTTACATCAATTCTTCGCCTCACAGCCTCGAGTTTCTCAATCAGTTCAAAGTTCTCGTGGGCCCTGCTCGCTTCCATAGAGCAGTGTGGTTCATCAAGCTGTCACACACACATACATACACACATACATAGACATACATACACACACACAGCCGAGTGGTTCATCAAGCTGTCGTGTACACATACATATAGACATACATATAGACATACACACAGCTGAGTGGTTCATCAAGCTGTTACATAGACATACATATAGACATACATAGACAAACATAGACACATACATACACACACATACATACACACACATACATGCACATACATCAGAGTGGTTCATCAAGCTGTCACACACACATACGCAAACATACACATACATAGACATACATACACACAGCTCAGTGGTTCATCAAGCTGTCACACACACACATACACACACATACATACACATAGACATACATACACACACACATACACAGACATACACACACACAGCGGAGTGGTTCATCAAGCTGTCGTGTACAGATACACACACACACATACATAGACATACACACATACACATAGACATACAGGGCACAGAAACATCACAAAAATAAAGAGAAAAAATGATATAAAGTTAGGTTTATATAGTGTAGAGGCTATAGTAAATGGGTCTGCCATTAGAAGTCAGAGAGAGTGTGTGTGAGAGAAAGAGATACAGAGAGAGAAAGAGCGAGAGAGAGAGAGAACAAGAAAAATAACAAAAGTGACAGCTAAATGGAAAAGGAGAGAGAATGAGAAAGAGGGAGACGGATACATGGAAAATGAGAAAGACAGCAAAGTAGATTGAGAGTGAACGAGAGAAAGAGGTAGACAGAATGAGAGAGAGAGCAGAAAGAGACTGAGAGAGAGAAAGAGAGATCTTGGCACACCTCTCTACTGAAGGAACCTAGTAGAGTTCTCTCCTCTGTCAAGCACTCGTGTATCACCGCCACAAACCTCTTTGGATCAGCCTCAATGAATTTCTACAAACAAGTCATCTAAGTAATCAATCAATCAATCAGTCAATCGATCAATCAATCAATCAATAAGAATTTAATGTCCGGTTCCTCGCCATAAGGCAATATCAGGGACGTCTCTTGCAGACTCTACACAAACAGGCGCCAAAACACCACAAAATGACAATTAAGTAAAAAAAGACTACAAGAGGAAATGTGTTAATAAAATGTTAAATGAGTTAATAAATGTTAAGAGAAAATGTGTTAACACACGATGACGACTGAGTACACAGAGACCACAAGAGAAAGCTGAGATCAAAACAGTGCAAGTCTAAGATCCAATGCCAGCGGGTTAAAACCTACCCGGAAGTTGGACAGAATTATCTCTAGCTCCATGGTGCGCTCATAGGGCTGCCTCACTCTGTGTCGCTCAATAGATTCCTGAATCTTAACACTCATCGCTGAGCACAGACTGTTCGCCTGAATCATCCCGTCGCTGGTATTCGTATCTATGGACCTGCAGTTTAACAAACAGCATCGGTAAAAAGCTGGTAAAGCTAAGGGTTAGCGTCAGTTTCTTTACTCGAAAGCGATGTCAGCGACAGGCGAGCCCATGATTTGAACCCCGCACAGCACCACTGCACAACTGGTCAGCAGTAGCTCTTGGCTGGAGTCAGTGGCGAAGTCGGTAAGATACTCGAACGCGGATCAGAATGTGCGGGGATCAAATCCTGGGCTCGCCCGTCGCCGACATCGCTCTCGAGTGAGGAAACTGACGATAACCTTAGCTTTTTACTTTTGAATTTTCTCAAGAGTGCTCGATGTTGTCATGGATGACAGTAGCAACTATAGAATTTCAAACTCGATTCCGGCTGGAATAGGATTTGACGTCAGAAAGGGCATTAGGTTGGTGAGCGCCTAGGCTCCAGAAATTGCTACAAATTTTTTTACTTTGCGTATCGGATTTGTTATTTTTATACCCAACCCAACCTGAACTGAATTTCAAATTCAATTTTGGCTGGAATAGGATTTGACTAACTTATAAATTTTATTTATTTATTTTAATTTTAACAACATACGAGGAAGACATCAGCAACAACAGCAACAACAACAGCAACAACAACAGCAACAACAACAGCAACAACAACAGCAACAACAACAGCAACAACAACAGCAACAACAACAGCAACAACAACAGCAACAACAACAGCAACAACAACAGCAACAACAATAGCAACAACAACAACTTACCAATCCTGCGCTTTCAGTAAGAGGACACCGATCCTGGCGTAGAGCTCAACAACAACAACAACAAAAAGCAGCAACAACAACAACAACTTACCAATCCTGCGCTTCCAGCCAGGCGGCGTGAAGTATCCTGATCTTCATGGGCAGAAGGACACCGATCCTGGCGTAGAGCTCGCTCAGGCTCTGCTGGAAAGTCTGGTTGCTCTGACACAGGTTGCATAGCCTCTGCCACTGAGCCATGCTCGCCACCTGGTGAGCAAGTTAATCGGCAATAAGAGAGAAATTACTGATAATAATCGGAGATAATCGGCTCTAATAATTGGCAATAAGAGATAGATTACTAGTAATAATCGGCTCTGATAATCGACAATGAAAGAGATTACTAATAATAATCGTCTGATAATCGGCAATCAGAATTATTGTCCGTCAGACACAACCGGGTCTAGAATGTTCAATTCAACTCTGTTACAACTTTGCTACCATCTAATAGTATTTAATATTCTTTAAACGTACTTGGCTTTTCTTTAACAGTACTTGGACGTTCTTTAACCGTACTTGGATGTTCTTTAACAGTACTTGGACGTTCTATAACCGTACTTGGATGTTCTTTAACAGTACTTGGACGTTCTATAACAATACTTGGATGTTCTTTAACAGTACTTGGACGTTCTATAACAATACTTGGATGTTCTTTAACAGTACTTGGACGTTCTATAACAGTACTTGAACGTTCTTTAAATAACAGTACTTGGACGTTCTTTAACCGTAGTTAGGCGCTCTTTAACATTACTTAGGCGTTCTATAACCGTACTTGGATGTGATACAGATTCTCGATCGCTATTCTGTCGGTCAGTGAGTGAGTGAGTGAGTGAGTCAGTCAGTCATTCAGTCAGTCATTCAGTCTGACGTCAGTCATTCAGTCTGACGTCAGTCAAACCGACGTTAACCTTAGCTTTGCGGTTTAGTCAATTCTCAGCAAATGGTTTCATTACTTACAGTCAGTCAGTCATAGTTTGGCCTTTGTCAGGGCACAGTGTAAACTCCTAAGCACTCTATTGATAGAATGCTTTGGAATCGTGTCAACAAGGGCCGGCTAGCATTTAAACCTAAAACCAGCTACAGGCAATACAAAAGCGAAAGTAACCACAGAATGGTTATGAATCACATCATAATAAACTCTAGATCCTTCTAGAAGCTCTAACACACTTTTCTAACTTGCTTTTAATTATGTACATGTACCGTAGATCCTACTAATTTAATTTATTGTCTAACCATACGTCTAAATATTAGGCCTAAGCAGCCCTCAGCGATTTTATAATAATATACCGTCAATCGTGGGAATTTTAACAATCAATAAATAGGAATTTAACGTCCGGTTCCTCGCCATAAGGCAATGTCAGGGACGTCTCTTGCAGACTCTTCACAAACAGGAGCCAAAGCACCACACGATGACGACTGAGTACACAGAGACCACAAGAGAAAGCGAGATCAAAACAGCGCAAAGGCCAAGATCCAAGGCAAGCAGGTCAAAATTTAGACATATGGCGGAAAGAGATGGGTTTTTAGCTTGCCAAGGAAATATTCAATTTAATTTAACAAAACATTTTACAACAAAAAAACATTTTACAACAAAAAAAAACTCAGAAAGGAAACTGTAACACTTGTGTGTAACTATACAGAATTTAAAAAAATACAATAAAGAGTGTAAATGAAGGAATTATACTATGTATTCATCTAACTACGTTGTTAAATAAAAAAATATAGATATTTTAATATTCATTCTCTCTCTCTCTCTCTCTCTTTCTCTCTCGTTCTATCCCTCTCTCTCCCTCCCTCTCTCTCTCTCCTCTCTTTCCCCCAATCTTTGTGACGGTAGCTCGAGTGGGTCGAATCGTCATAAAGAAAAGCCTTAAATGTGCGTCTGAACCTTGACGTTAAACTCACTACAACCTTCCATAATTAAATCGTCATAGGCTGCAAAAGAACTCAATCCATGCCTATAAACCGAAACACCATATTAAAGCGACATGTACACTCTATGATAATTATTTCAACGTTTGTAATACAAGTTTGTAATCCGGATACACCAGTACTAATATTACAGGCCAATATAAGAAGAGCCTGTAGGCTCTGAGTCATAGGCAGGCACAGATCTTGGACAGCAGAAACCACAGCAATACAGGCGTCTAAAACCATTTATATGATATTACTGGCTGAACTGCAGAGACACAATTACTCATTCCATCTACCCTGAAACTTTTGTACCAAATCAATCCATGCATCAGTTTCTGTTGAATGGTCTCTTAGGCCTATAATAATTTCTCTCTTTTGCTTGAGCAATACTACATTTTATTTCTGTTCCATATTTCTCATATTCTTCCCCGTGTTGTGTCCGGGTTGTTTGAAGAATTGATCAACCGGTGACTGCACGTATAGTAGAAGGCGACTAAAGCACTAGGATCCACACCAACGTCAGAAAGGGCATTCAGTTGCTGAGCGCCTAGGCTCCAGATATTGCTACAAAAATTTAAACAAATGGAAAAGTCTCAAACTTCATACCGTCTAATTCTATATCGACTCCTCTTCCATTTTGGACACTCTCATCACTTAAGTTTTCTTGTTATAATTAGTTACATCGAAGAAACCTGAAGATTCTGAAAAATTCTGACTATATTGTATTGTACTAGATTGTAAATTAAGCAGCCATACAGAAATAGTGAAAAATTCAGAATTTCAGTTGAAGAAGTTTCTGTTGCTTTTACAGTTTCTTCTTTTAACAAAAGAAAGTTCAAGAGTACGAGATCAAAATTTACTGAATATATCAGAATTCACTAGCTGGAGCCAGTATCGATGTCGGTAAGATACTCGACCTCGGATCAGTATGTGCGAGGTTCTAATCCTGGGCTCGCCCGTCACTGACATTGCCTTCGAGCGGGGAAACTGACATTAACCTTAGATTATTACCGAAATTTACAAGAATTGATCGGGATTTATCAGAATTAAGAAAACCTTAAATTAGAAATTAAAAGACCAAACCTTCTTTTGCCAGAAAAGGTGCAAAAACATGACACAAAGCTATTTCAGAGATTTTCAAACTAATAATTTACATGGGCACATTCAGCGCCAACCTCTCTTTCAGATACATTAATTACAAATTACAATTAATTACATAACGAGGAGCTGTTTAATAAAAATTACTACAACTACTGTAAGTATTGATAAAATGACTAATATTTGCACAATAAATATTGCAGATTTTGTCTACTTCCAAAAATATTATGCTATATTATTTGCAGAACATATTGCTCACGAGAAACTCTCGTCTCATGATATTGTAGCGAAAACATTTAATCCTTTAGACGTCCCTGACATCGTCCTTGTATGAGGAAACGGACGTTAAACCTTTATTGTTATTATTATTATTCAAATTATAATGATCTTTCTCTCCCTCTCAGTGCACTGCAAGTGGCAAATCCAAGGTACTTAATCATACTCGAGTGCTTTCACGCTCTATATACAGCACTCCATAATTCAACAAGTTAATCACTTCACAGAAGGCTATGCCTTATCCATACCTTATGTAGACTATAGCTTGTGAATATATACATGTATATATGGCTTCTGGGGTGGCTTCCGGCTGCCTTCCTCAGATTTTGCTTTGTTGTCTCTTCTGACACGTGCAGTAAACGATTGGTCAATTCTTCAGTGTACCAGACACAACACGGGAACATAATAAAGACACATTGGCAAATTCGGAACTCAGTGATATGTCCACCAATTGAAACCTATATGCTCACTTCTCGCATGCAACTAGAGTGAACCAAGTTTCATTTTCAATATAGGCTAAGAAACAAATACATCATCATCATCATCTTTCCTTGAATCCCAGTTTTGCTAGTATTGGGATACTAACAGGCCTTCTCCACTCCTCTCTGCGGGGTGTGGAACTTTCCATTCATTTTAGAAAATTTGCGTAGCAATTTCTGGAGCCCAGGTACCAACCGAATGCTCATTCTGACGTTGGTTTGAATCTTAGTGCTTTGTCGCCTTTTATGACACAGGCAGTCAATGGTTAGTCTATTCTTCACCAACCTGGACACAATACGAGTTACAAACAAATATATCAAGTATATTTATTTGTAACACATCTCAAACGTTACTGTATTATATAATCTTTCTACAAAGAAAGATTATAAGCTCATTAGACTCAGGCTCCTTGTGTGCCTGTACAGTGTCTGCATTGAGAGATGGATGTTTAACGTCGCTGTGATGCTAAAGCTATGGTAGTTTGATCCATGGTTTTTCCATGGGCCAAACTACCAAATAATAATAATAATTACAACAATTAGAGTGCAACAGTCAACAATGACAACATCGAGCACTATTGAGTCAAAATCAAGCCGGCAAGCAAAAGGAAGGTCCAAAAATGGTGCAAATTCCAAAATTCAGAAAATCAGTTCAAAATAAAGGAATTAAAGAAAGGAGGTTTAGGCGCTGGTCGTAACTCATGGACACTGGATGGAAAAGATTGATGGAAAAGATAGGTAAACCAAACTACTAATGGCTACAACTATTTGGGCAATTTTAGTTATTTGCACATGTAAATATTTTAAAATCGAAGCTTTACAAATAATAATCCTCATAATATTAATGGTGACAAGTGATAAACTTCTTCTTTGGCAATACTTGTAACCTTAACCTTGCAATAATTAGTGATCTAGCATATGTTCAACGCGGCTATCTGCATCAACATTTATTTCAAACTAGACGACCTCGAGTGGCTGGATGGAGGGGTGGTAATTCAGCACATCCTATGCTCGAATCTTTCCAATCAAATCCTAGGAATTTACACCCAAAGTAAAGATAATTATCGCGACAATTAATTATCATGATAATTAATTTTCACCATAATTAATTATCATGATAATTAATTTTCACCTTAATTAATTATCACAACATTTTATTATTACAATAATTAATAATCACGGTAGTCACCACTTTAGTTTTTTGCATATCATCTACTCTTTGACCCCACAACTCTTCATACATATTGTCACGAATGACGATGATACTTTAATAGCATTCCACCATTTGCTATAAAGTATTTGCACCTAACATTATACGCTCGATGTTGTCATCGATGACAGTAGCACTCTAATTGTTATTATCATTATTACAACAAATAATGGCGATTAAAATTTTAAGAAATGCAAAGAAAAATGCATTTCAAATAGATAATAGGGGCCCCAATATTACGCGTGATCTGAGTAAAGACACCCACTAAATACTTCGTAACAGAAGTGAACACAAAGTAAAGTTATCAGGGCGAAACGTTAAGATTACTTACGAACAAATGGAGCAAATTAAGTTTCGATTTCAGATGTAAACAAATATGTCCTGCTTACCAATCAACTCAAAAGTTCCACCATTTCAGTGTTACCATGATGTATCGAAAGCTTACAACGTCTTTGGAATGCATGTCTCGTGACTCTTCATCGCCTCTCTTGAGCATACATTAAACTACACTTGTTGCTGTGTATCTCCTAGGCTTAAATACTGACTTACAGCAATGCAACTGTGCAGCCATAGCTAAGTTTCATAGAATTTATTATTCTCATTTTAGACACTCCGTGGAATGAAGATTAACATGATAATAGCTGGTATAGCTAATGTTAATGTCAGTATCCTCACTCGAAAAAGATGTTAGTGAAGGGCGAACCCTTGATTTAGCACCGCACATACTGATCAGCGATCGAATATCTTACTAACATCGCTACTGGCTCCAGCCTGTGCAACGGATATCACATGTGATAGTGAAAAAATGAAATCATAAGTAAGAAAAGTGAACACGCATTATAGTGAATAATCAACTATGTTGATATATATCACTTTTAAAACCACATGTTTAATCCGTTAGGCAATTTAGACCATTTTCCGTATAACCAGTCCAGTGAATGTCCGAGATTTTACTCTCAGATCAGCGCGGCCAGGATTCGAACCCACGAGGATTCAAATCACCTCAGGATTTGTCATTTAAAACTTTATGACGTTACCCCTACGCTATTTAGACATTCTACTATTTATTATTTATTTATTCTAGTATTTAGACATTCTACTATTTATTATTATTTATTTACTATTTATTTATTCTACTATTTAGACAATCTACAAGTACTATATGATCAAATAGTTGAGCATATTTCACCATGAAGCGTGCTAATTTTTTTACGTATCTTAATATTTCTTAATTCTTATGCTAGAGAATACCGACAGTTCTGATTCGTAGTTTTCACCGCAGAGGCGCAATTGATCGTTAGATTAAGGCAAGTTTAGTAAATACTAGCATAATACAGTATGTACGTACAGTATGTACAATAAATACAGTATATACACAAGAATAAAAGGGTGCAAGTAAAAAATTGCGCTCCGTCTCAGGGAAGGCGTGAGCACTGAAATGTGGACAATGAAGGAAAATATGATCTGCCCCCTACGCCCCTTGGAATATTCCCGAATGCGCCTCTGCACAGCTAGGTAGTATTAGTTGAAATACCCTTGCTGAGTTCATCAACGCAGCACCTTATTGCATCAAATTCATCAAACTCAAAGTAAAGTAATCACGCATTATAGTGAAATGATCAACTTTGTCGATATCCATCACTTTTAATACCACATGCTTAAACCGTTAGGCAAATTAGACCTTTTCCCGTATAACCAGTCCAGTGAATGTCCGACATTCTACTCTCAGATCAGCGCGGCTGGGATTCGAACCCGCAAGAGTTTAATTTACCTCAGGGTCTGTCATTTGAAACTGCATAACGTTACCCCTATGCTACTGAGACATTCAAAGAAGCAAGAGTTTTTGAGTATTGGACGAAATTGTCTATTCCTAAAAGGCCATAGTAAATTTCAAAATATTTAAATTAAAAATACCATTGTTTAATAATATAAAAGTAAATGTTAATTGTTTAAACTGTTATTTCCTATAACAAACCAGTACAAAACATTATTAATCGTCAAAATTATCTTTGACTAACACAACAGAACGATAAATACTATTTTTTCTATACCATAAATTTTATTTTATTCAAACTACAAATAGTAGTTATCAAAATTAACTTTCCTAATAAAGTAGAAGTATTCACTTAAATTATTTTTCTAACAAATTAGTACAAAACATTAATCGCAAAATGATCCTTTCCTAACAGATATGGCAATCAAGTATAGCCTGTGTTATATCGGGGTTGCAAAAGAATAAACCACCGTAGACTGCACGTGTCATAAAAGGTGACAAAGCACTTACAGTGAGCGCCTAGACTCCAGAAATTGCTACAAAATTTTCTAAAACGCATGGAAGAGACTAAAGGGCAGCGACAGAGGATATGGTATAGGACAGAGAGGAGTGGAGGTCTATCCGTATCCTGGCCCTAGCTAAACTGGGAGGATGAAATGGAAAGGGAGGATGATGGTGGTGTTTTAAACGAAAAGGAGAAACCTAAACGAACGGGAGGATGATGATGATGATGATGGTGATGATAAATGATCCAGAACCTAGTTAGCCTGGGATTAAAGAAAGTGATGATGATGATAATGATCCAGACCCTAGTTAGACTGGGTAAAGGGAGGATGATATTGATAATGATCCAGACCCTAGTTAGACTGGGATTGAAGGAAATGATGATGATAATGATCCAGGCCCTAGTTAAACTGGTATTCAAGGGAAGAAGATGATGATGTAGCAGTCAAGAAGATGGGTCGATCAGGCGAGCAATGGCTGCCCTAATGCTCTGGTATGATTCAGTTGAGAGCATTTCAGCTGACAGTCTGCTGCTGATGTATTCCTCGTCGATATCCTCATAGCTCTCAGCCACTATAACGAGAAACAAACCGCGCAGAATTAATTACAAAATTAATTAATCAATTAATTAGAAAATTAATTAATCAATTAATTAGAAAATTAATTAATCAATTAATTAGGTAATAAATTAATTATTTAGTTATCATTTTACAAGTGTGACAAAAGTAGGCTTATAGGTTTTTCTGGTCTTTTTAAATAAAGAAAACCTAAACAAACTTAAAAGCCTCAAAAAGTTAGCTTCTTATAAAAACCTAAAAAATTCGACATTTTATAAAAAAACCTAAACAAACATAAAAGCCCAAAAAGCCTTGGACTAGCTACTTTGCAGAACACTTGGTAGAGAGATATACTATTACTAACCATACACCGGTACGTAGCCTCCCAGTTCAGCAACGGCAATGTTAAAGACTTGGCTGGCCGCTGAATATGTCTTCAGATCTGCAATATAGACACACAATCAATAAATCAAAAAGTTAATCAATATAATAATTACTGAATCAGAAAATCAATACGAACAAAATACAAAAAACTATTACTACAATCGCTATATCAATAAATAAAGTTCTAAATGAAAGATTCAATAATCGATATTGGATAATTATCGATAGTCAGCCACTTTTTATTTTGACCAGATTTGTACTACTAACTAACTAACTAACTAACTAACTAACTAACTAACTAACTATAAAATGTTCAATTTTTAATGTCCAGCTCATATTTCTATCTCTTATAAAAAAACTAAATCACAAATTTTCCTTGTAAATCAAGCAAAGTGTTACAGTGTCACATCTCAATACGTAAGTAAACTATGTGCTCGAAGACAAGGCATATAGAAAAAATAACCTGAGCTATTTTTCTTCACGGAATTGTTTGGTTTCGACTGATCGAAAACTATAATGTCAACTACAATAATAAACAACAGATGAAATGAGTAAAACGAGTAAAGAAGAAAAATCGAAAGCTACAGTGGAGAGGAGGACAGGGCAGTCGAATGGTTTCGATTGAATTAAATGATTTCGATTAAATAGGGTTTCGATTAAATAGGGTTTCGATTAAATAGGGTTTCGATTAAATAGGGTTTCGATTAAATAGGGTTTCGGTTAAATAGGGTTTCGATTAAATAGGGTTTCGATTAAATATGGAAAATTCAGATAAAATTACAAATCTGGTAAAGCTAAGGTTAATATCAAGTGATATATCATTAAATGCTCGAGTTAAAGTTGAGAATAGAAGTTGAAGATAGAAAAGCTTCATAAAATGCAAAAACACGATTTTGATTTATCTTGCAGATAAAGTCAAATTCTCTCAATCGCTATCAGTGAGAATATTTTTCCTTTTATAAGATTAGACATAAACTCGAATAATGGTTAAACGACGGGCATCGTATTAAGAGTAGTAGATAGTGTAACTTAAATTCGTAACTGATTTCACTATACCAAGTGTTTAAATGTTAATGACGTCCCTGACATTGCCTTATGGCGAGGAACCGGACTTTAAATTCTTATTGATTGATATATACTATATATATATAATATAGTCTATAGATATCATATCACAGATTCCACTATAACGAGTGATTAACTATTTACACTGACCAGTCTGTGACTTCCTGGGCCAGACGTAAGCTCTGACTGTCGAGTGTTGTTCACCAGATGTCTCTGATGGGATATCAAATGTGGTGCCTCTTGTGAGAAAGAAATTATGTGCAATCTCGTTTTCCTGCAGGTAGCTCACTGTCTTGTATATGCGGCTGAATACAAGACAACAATGCAAGAGAATGTCCAATCAAACTGCAATGTATAGCAACTAAATGAATAATAATATTAATAATAACTATAATTAATAATAGTAATATTAATATTAATATTAATAGTAATATTAATATTAATAGTAATATTAATACTAATATTAATATTAATAGTAATATTAATAAATTAATATTAATATTAATATTAATATTAATATTAATATTACTATTAATATGAATATGAATATGAATATTAATATTAATATTAATAGTAATATTAATATTAAATAATATTAATAAATTAATATTAATATTAATATTAATATTACTATTAATATGAATATGAATATTACTATTAATATTAATATTAATAGTAATATTCATATTAATCAATAAATAGATTTCTAGCATTTATTGGTATACTTTTGATCGAAGTTTAGAAGTCTCAAATTATTTATTATAATAATAATAATAATCATAATCATAGTAATAATAATAATAACTACACAAATAACAACAATAATGAGATTTTTTGGCAGCGACTGTCTATTGCTCTCCAGTGATTCAATGCCGTCTCTCTACGTGGCACTTTGGCTAATGCGGCTTCCCAGAGTGTAGACGATTTATTTTAACAGCTTCATTCTTTAACCTTTAATTAAATAAAACCACTCTTTATCTATTTTTAGCCCAAAGCCCTATACAACCCAGGGCATTAAAATAAATAATATTAACAACAGCAGCAGCAATAACAACAACAATAACAACTCTCTCTCTCTCTCTCTGTCTATTAGTGCACTGCCTACTGACAGGTCCATGGTTTCTAAAGCCTCAACTCTTCTCTGTCTTCCACTTTCCATTTCATGCCCATATACGAATGGATCTTTAAATAAGCTATAACATTCCTGGCAATATACCACTATTCTTGGGGGATTCTGCTTATGACGAGGTGGGCCCCCTATGCCTTCCACAGCATCGTCTAACATTTACAGGGCAGGGGCGTAATTTCCTGAGAAAACATTTCTGTTTACCCAATAACAAACAACAACAGCGTAATAACGCTCAGGTTAACGTCTGATTCGTTTCACAACAGATGCTGTTAGAGACCATAAGCTGGGATTTGAACGTAAGACTTGCTCAAATAAAAAATTTCAAAAATTGGCGTAATTGTAAGAATAAACTCAATAAAGGTTGTATTGACCGTTAATACCTCACAAACTGGGGAACAGTGCTGCCATGAAGTTGAAAGACAAAACCACGCGTGGGATGCTCAGATGTTAACTCAAAGAGATTGTCACAGACCTTGTTAACATTCTGAAAAAATTAATAATAATAAAAGTAAATAAACCTAAATGATTAAATGATAATAAAAAATAATAAACCTGAATTATTAAAGTTAACATTAAATTAGCTAATACGCTGCTAAATTAGACTACTAACGTAGAGTGTATATATGATTTAATTAGTCTTTGTCTAGCAATTAGGTTGTGTGATTTGATTAACTACATTTGCGTGGTTGAATTAAATGTTTAACAAATAAGTAATTAGCTACTTTCCATTGATCAGCGAAACGTGGAAATTTACCTTAATATTTAAGTTGCATGCTTTTTCATTTATCGATCGAACGATTCATCGATTGACTGATTGATTGATAGATTGATTGGACGATTGATTAGCAGAATGACTGACTGACTGATTGACTGATTGGCTGGTTGATTGATTGACTGACTGATAGATAGGCTGATTGATTGACTGATTGATTGACTGATCGATTGACTGATCGATTGACTGATTGATTGACTGATAGATTGGCTGATTGATTAATTGACTGACTGATGGACAGATAGGCTCATTAATTGACTGATCGATTGACTGATTGATTGACTGATAGATTGGCATATTGATTGATTGACTTATTGATTGATTGATTGGCTGATTGATTGAGAATATACAAAATAACTGATAAAATGATAGATATATCAGTTGATTGATTTGCTTATAGATAAGACTATATTTGGGTAAATATTGATTAATAAATTGATTGATAGACTTCTCAAACAAGATATGGGCAGACAAGATAGCTTTTTCAGGGAATGACGCCCCAGCCCAGTAAATATTAGTAAAGCTGAGGAAGGCATAGGGGCCCATCTCGTCATAAGCAGAAGCCACAAGAATAGTGGTATATCAAAACACGAATGAATGCCCCAGTCTCGTGAAGAGTGGAGGCGTTATATACCATGGATCTACCAGTGGGTAGTGTACTAAGAGAGAGAGAGAGAGAGAGAGAGAGAGAGAGACTACTCACGGCTGTTTCAATGCTGAGAGGATGATCGTTGTACCAGGCGTGTACATGTTGATGATTTAATGACGCCATGCCACATAAACTGTTGAATCCAACCCTCCAGCCACTGTCAATCAATCAATCAATCAGTCAATCAATTAATTAATCAATCAATCAATCAATAAGTCTTTAAATTAATCCATCAATCAATCAATAAGAATTTCAATCAATCAATCAGAACTTTAATAAAATAAAGGTGTTCCAATAATTGTAAAATAATATATTTAATTATAATATAATTATAAAAATATTTACATACTAGAGAAACATATTAAATGTTTGTATTTTAAATTACATAATATTTAATGTCATATAAATTGTATATCATATAGTTCGTATACTTAACTATTAAATAGTTAAAATAAAACATTAATTTAATATATTTAAATAAACTAACGGATGAGCACTAAGCAGAAGTAGATCCACAGCAAGCTTCATTCCATTCAACGTTATCCTCTGTCGTCAATCAATCAATCAGTCTGTCAATCAATTAAGCAATCAGTCGATATATCAGTCAGTCAATCAATCAATCAGTCTGTCAAACATGTAAGTAAACAATCAATAAATCACTCAATCAATCAATCAGTCTGTCAATCAAATAAACAATCAATATATCAGTCAGTCAATCAATCAATCAGTCTGTCAATGAAGTAAGTAATCAATAAATGAGTAACATGATAATGTGAAGATGTGAGGTGACTAACCTGTGAATAAATCAAATTACGCACCTAACGAGCAACATTATAATGTAATGAGGTGACTAACCTGTGAATAAATCAAATTACGCACCTAACGAGCAACATTATAATGTAATGAGGTGACTAACCTGTGAATAAATCAAATTACGCACCTAACGAGCAACATTATAATGTAATGAGGTGACCAACCTGTGAATAATACAAATAAATTCCGCACATAACGAGTAACACAACAACGTGAAGAGGTGACTAACCTGTGGAAGGTTATTCTTAAAGAAGAGAAGAAGAACGAGTAACATTATCTTGTTACTCGCAACAAGATAATGTAAAGAGGTGACTAACCTGGGGAATGCAGTCATCCACATCAGGTACCAGCAGCACATGTCCATACCCCAGTGGACTGATGTTGATCAGCACAAGATGTCGACCATCAGTCTGGAACAATTAATCAGGCAATCAATCAATTAACCTAAAGATAAGCTACGTTTCAATCATCACTACTAATGTATTATTACTAATTATTATTAATTATTATTATTATTTTTATTAATTATTATTATTAATTATTAATATTGATTATGTAGCACTCTAATTGTTAATACTATTACGACCATCAGTCTGGAAGAATTAATCAGGCAATCAAGTCAATCAACTGACCTACAGATAAGTTACGCTACATTAGATTAGTTACAGTATAATTTAATCAAATTTAGATTCATAGTTAATATGAATCTAAATAGCAATATTATATATAGCAATCAATAAATGAGCTTAGTCAATTTAATTTCTAATTTAGTTCATTAATGAATTTATATTTTATTAATCATCATCGTCATCATTTATTTTATTTCAAACACTAAGGCAGTCCATATATATATTTCAAAAATATAAAATTAAATAAAATAAGACAGAATATAACATCTGCTACAAATATAAAAATCAATGGCAGATGCACATTCTAAATAGCACTACCAATAGAAGAAATTAGTGAGTTACGTGACTTTAGCACGTGATTAGACAAGCTAACTCTTGCCCCATGTATTACTGTACTGAATGATAATTAATTATACTAATCAATTAATATTTATCAGAAACTTTTGATTATTAAAATAAAAAGCCTGTACATTACAATTCTTAATTAAATATATAAAAAATATATTATGAGCCCAATCGGTGGCCTGTTGGCATGTTATTCAATTGCGGTTAAGCAAGTAGAGGGTTAAAATCCATTGCTTTTCCTGTCACTGACATGCTAGTGTGTCCAAGAAACTGATGTTGGCTTTAAATAATATGATGCTACACAATATAACACATCATAACATATGATAATATAATACAGTACAATAGAATAGTTGATACACATTCGCGATTAAAAATTGTATTACCTTATTAGATTTCTCATTCTTACATCCATTCGAGAACAATCCATTTTCGGCTCCTCCGCTGATGGCATCGTTCGGACAAAGTAGAAAAATTATTTCATCCGGTTTTACTTTGGTGAAGTTGAAGCCGTCAGGATTGAAGGGTTTTCTCATGGATTCCATTATCTCGGGGGTTCGTCGTTCAATGGCACGCTTCTCGTTCAACTGCAACAACAACAACAATGTCTGCTTTATACATTTATTTATTTATAAATAAATTCATAGAATGTCTCAATGGCATAGGGATAACGTCATGAAGTTTTAAATGACAGATCATGATGTGAATTGAACTCTCGCGGGTTCTAATCCCAGCCGCACTGATCTGAGAGTAAAATCTCGGTCATTCATTGGACTGGTTAAATGGAAAATGGACTAGATTGCCTAACGGTTTAAACATGTGGTATTAAAAGTGATAGATATCAACATAGTTGATCATTTCATTTTACTGTACCTGCACTAGATACTGCATCTTTCCTGGAAGAAGTTTTGATTTCAAGTCAGTGATAGGATATTTAAATCTTCCTTCAGACATTTTCTTGTCCCATCTTGTTCCAAGTTCTTCGTCAAACTAAACAAATATATTCACAATATGAAAGCCAATGTTCCTGCTAAATGTACATGTATATATACATACATATATATATATATACACACATATACTAAATGTATATGTGTATGTATATATATATATATATACCTTTATTATTATTATTATTATTTTTATTTTTATTATTATGTACATATTCGTAATCGAAACTGCAAATATCTACGTAATATCTCTCTCAAAAGTGTTCTATTAAGTGGCCAGTCCAAGGTACATATTCATACTCAGAGTTATCTATTCACCGATATCTTCAAAAATTAATAAGTGGACAAGTTTATAAATGACAAGTACTTCTTATTAACAATTCCACTGTATAGTTAAATATGCTAATTGGTACCTTGCTGCGGTAGCCTGTGCTTCGATACTCCTTCCAACTGGTGTGCTGAATGTAGTTGGCGTTAGAATAACAATATTCCATATTATGAGCTTTCATTTAAACATAAATAATTATCTGTACAGAAACAATAAAGATAAATTCTGTTATAAAATACATACGTGTAAACTTTAAAAGTTTTGGTAAACATAATATATGACCACAATCTGTGTGCTAATGTCGTCCAAGAAAATATCACACATTATAGTTCACATATCCAGCTGCGTTGAACTGAGAGTAAATTCTTGGATATTCACTGGACTGGTTATACGGAAAATGGACTATAAATTGCCTAATGGTTTAAAAATATGATATTAACAGTGATAGATATCAACATGGTTGATCATTTCACTATAATGCGTGTTTACTACCCAAGTTATAGAAAACAACATAATCTTAAATAAGAATATAATAAATAAGAATGTAATAGAATCCAAAAAATTCTTACAACTAGAATCAGGTAAATGGCATGAACAGATAAATTACAAACAGAAATCATAAAGAAAAATTAAGGAGATCCGACAACGCTGCTGACGTACCAAATTTTGTTTTCCGTTGTCTTCATAGCGCTGGGTGTTTTCATGTGTGACGGTGGCACTTTGTTATTGTTTTGAATCAGCTGATCGTGACCACGCCCTATATTTTACGATTAGGTAGTACATATTTTCGTCATTGAAAATCTGACCCATCACGGACTCCGTTTCAACAAAACTGTGCGATACAATTAGACGACAGGAAATTTTGAACAAAAATCTAAGAACAATTAGTGCAAAATCGAGCGCGATTTACTGTCGTTCGCGACAACATGGAATCAATCAAACAAACTAACCAATATAAAATATCCCTTATAATTAAGTGGTTCAATGTAAACTATTCGATACTAAAAATGAAAGAAAGTTTAAAACATAAAGTATATATAGCTTCAACAGTCTTAATTGATTCCTTGTACAATTAGTACTATACTGCTTGACCGCAATCAACCCAAAGTTCGGGGGGTGGGGGGGGGGCGGGGGGACGGAAGGCAAAAATAAATATTTAAAACCTGACAACCCAAACGTTATGTTTTTAGCGCTTTAATTAGACATCGATCATCTGAAATTTAGAATTAATAAAAGCTACGTAACAATTATAAAAAAGCCTACAATTATACTAATTAAATTAATAGTAAGGCACTACATGTCACATTAGGCCTATCAAGTCGCTAGTGCAACATTGCATTTGTCATATATCTGGCTATGATCCCAGAGATTTCAAGATTTTTAGCTATGCAACTGCATGTGAAAAAATTCACTTTTTAAAAAGTAGTTTTGGTTTTTATAGCTCTCGATCATTGTTTCCTTTATTTTTATCGTTTTTTATTTAATCTTTCCTTTCGACAGTGTGCAGATTAGGCGGAACAATCATGATTGGTCCAACTTTTCTGTAGCAAAATTGTACCATCAAATTGTAATATGCGCCATGCTTTATTTACATAGAGACTTTAAAATAGAGCCTCTCATATTGTACCACGTTCACTAAAGAGCCTAATAAAATACAGTGATACTCGCCAATTCATTTGTAATATCAGAATGCAAGTTTTGGTAATTAGCTAATAAAATAAATCCACAAATTATTTAATAAAGGGTCTGGTGTAAGCTATACTAGAGTCCAATCTTAGTATATCTTTGGACTGATTTTTGATTTTGCACCGTTTGGACATTCTTTATGCTCACCGGCTTACATTTGCCTCAATAGTACTAGCAATCTAATTGTTGTTATCACTATTCAATTTTTCATGTATGTCTCTCAAACAATAAGCTATAGAAGCAAACATCGGCTTGCCACGCAGTCTTCGGAAGTCACCTACTGTATATGGACAGTAAGATTAGGCCTATTTGGATAACAATGGTCACTGTAGCCTAGTGCCTCAATAGAGCAGTGGTTAGTGGCGTCAGGTAACGTCATGAAGAGTTAAGTGACAGATCCTGAGGTGAATTGACTCTCGCGGGTTCAAATTTCGTCCGCGTTGATTTGAGAGTAAAATCTCCATCAGTCACTGGACTGGTTGCATTGAAAATGGTTTAAAATGCCTAAAGGTGTAAACACGTGTTATTACAAGTGATAGATATTAACTAACATAGTTGATCATTTCACTATAGTATTTGCTATAATAATAATATTATTATAATTATTATTATTTTATTACAATTGCGGATATTAAATCAATCAATCAATAAGAATTTCCTCGGTTCCTCGCCATATGGCAATGTCAGGGACGTCAAATAAATTAATCTGCATAGTATAGGCCTAAAGCTTTAATTTGGTAATGAGGACTTTTGTGGCCGATACGCTCTTCAGTATATGATCCTTCACACATATGGCCTAAGCCTACATGTATAACTAGAACAACGCTTTCAATACATGATCGTACAGATAATATGTGAAGTATTGTAATAGAAGACAACCGTATAGTGAACATTCAAACATTCAATAAAGACAATCCACATTATTCAAACACACAGACCTACAAATTACACGCACATAAAGGTGAAGTCCTCACAAAAATGATATTAATCACTTAGTTTGCTGGCTGGAGCCAGTGGCGAAGTCGGTAACATACTCGACCGCGAATCAGTATGTGCGGGGTTCAAATCCTGGGCTCGCCCGTCACTGATATCGCTTTCGAGTGAGGAAACTGACGTTAACCTTAGCTTTACCAGCTTTAGCTTTTAGCTTTGCTTTACCGTATAATATTATTTTATTAAAATCACTTCATCGGCAACCCCAGTCAAACGCCGTTCTCTCTCTTTCTCTCTCTTCAGTGCACTGCAAGTGGCAGGTTCAAAGTACATATTCATATTCAAAGTCTGCTTTCTCGCTCCATAAGAGCACTCCTTAGATCAACAAGTTAATGCCTTCACGAAGTCTATTACTTATCCACACCCCATGTACCCTATAGCTTGGGAAGAGTGTGGCTTCTTAGGTGTATTCCAGTTGCCTTCCTCAGTTAGATGGATTAATTAACATTTAATCCTGGGGGGAAACTATTTCATGGTGAGGTGGGTCCCCTCTTGCCATCCTCAGTTCCTGCCTTAGTCGCCTGTTACGTAGTCACACGCCATTAACAGGGTTGTATTTGCTGGGGGTTGTGCGGGGGGTTCCACCCCATTTGGCAGATGTGTGAACCCCTATTAATAATTTAACCCCCCCCCCTCCTATGACAAAGCCCTGATCACCCCCAATCCTCTGGAAAGCCTTCGAAAGCCCCTCGAACGACACCCCCTAAAAATATTAAACAAATACAACATTACCACTAACCACGATATTACAGACACGCAAATGAAACGGGTTACTGTATTTTGAAATCCTACCCGATTTTTAAATCCCAATATATATATATATATATATATATATATATATATATATATATATATATATATATATATATATATATACTCTCTCTCGTTAGCGTTCTTGGCAGAACATATATATATATATATATATATATATATATATATATATATATATATATGTAGACCACTAATTTTCTGCTCCATCAGTTCTCTCTTAACTCCCTCGTCTCCTCTTCACTCAGGATGGGATATATAATAAATTTCCTCAGTTTCCCTGACGCTATGCACCCTGAGCTATTAGTACACATTTACCTTTTGATATCTACTATAAATACACACAGGCTACGTATGATTAGCATACACGTAAATAGAGGTCTACACTAACTCTTCTCTCTCTCTCTGTCTCTCTCTCCTTCTCTCTCTCAAAACGCACACACGTACATAAATACTTACACACACACATACTTACACACACACAGGCCTACAGCAGCTATTGATTGCCCAGTAATGATACCGAGTTGTTATTGAATATCTAGAAATAAAATAATAGAAATGTTGAAATGAAATATCACCACAAACTAACGCAACACTGATAATACCAATTCAATGTTCCACAAACACAATTGTATCATTTCTGACAACACAATTCAATGTTCCATAAACACAATTGTACCACTTCTGACAACACAATTCAATGCATGGAATGGCAAAATGAGTACATGATTGGTAAAATTACCATATAGGAGCGTAAGAGAAGGTAGCAATAAATTACACTGACAACATTAATTTTACTACTAGCAACTGCAGAGCGTCCGCCACAAAATAAAGAACATCAAAGTTCACTCTAAACTACATCCAAAGAGCAGATCAAACAAAATCTGTGCAATACAAATGTGCAATAGCCAATTTATCCTGAAGTCTTTCTCTTCCCCCCCCCCCCCTCTCTCTCTCTCTAGCAATCTGCCAAGTGTCAGGTCCAAGGTATATATCCATACCAAAGATATATTCATACATATTCATGCCATACATGTACATATATTCAATATATATATATATATATATATATATATATATATATATATATATATATATATATATATATATACATGTATATATGAATATATATATATATACATGTATATATACATGTATATATATACATGTATATATGTATGTATATGTATATATATATATATATATACACACACACACACACACATACACACACACACACACACACACACACACACACACACACACACATATATATATATATATATATATATATATATATATATATATATATACATATATATACATACATGTACATAGTTCTCTAAAAAGCTTCAACAACAATTCTATACAAGGAGGACTTACATACGACAGGTTTTAAAGCAAATGATTTATCATCACTATTGCACGACTACAAAACAAAGGAACACATGGTCATTGCTTAAATGTCAAGATAGTAAACTTACGGTTTATCTGTGAGAGAGTTGCTTCAACTTCATTTTATAACTCGGCCGAGGTAAATCAGTACATGATATTAAATGTTTTAGGAACAACAGCAAAACAACAACAACAAAACATGAGAAAAACTAGATGGAATTGCATAGGATAAAATATGAAGCGATATGGCAGAAAAATCAATAAAAATCAATCAGTCAATCATTAAATCAGTCAAAAAATAAATTAAACAGCAATCAATCAATTGATCACTCAATCAATTAATCACTTAATCAATCAATCGCTTAATCAATCAATCCATAAATCAATCAATCAATTGACAGACTTGAACCAATCAGTCAAGCTTCTTTAGAGCTTTGGTCTACATAGCATAAACAGCAAATTAACCCTAATTAATTACAACAAACATCTTTTTCATGCAAAAATGAAAAATACCTGACTCAAATTGCTAACTGAATATTCCACTTTGATGCAAATTGTAAACTTAAAAACATTTTACGTCAATAACAAAGCAATCAAAATCAATAATAATGATTGAAGTTAGTAATTCATGCGAGATGCAGGAACAAAACATTACTTATTGCACCCACACCAGTAAATAATATTTGCAAACGAGCTGAAAGTGAAAACTACACTTATTGATTAGTAATTATTAATAACTAATAATTAATAATTAATTAGTTATTAATTATTATTAATTATTTATTAATTAATAATTATTAATAACTAATAAAAATTGGCATTAATTCAGAAGCACGACCAATTTTTCTCATTGTCACAATAGTAATTTTAAATTTTAATACAATTATTATTATTAATTATTTTAAATTCGGCGAGTAACAAAACAAAGTAAATGATGAAATGAAGTGTCTATTGTACGCAGGTTAAATAGCTGCGGAAAAATGCAAACAAATATCTATCAGTCAATAGAAAGTGGCCAGACTTAGATAGAAAATGATGGCATAAGCTGATTATCATAAATATTAGCCGTATAAATAAAATGCTAGAAAATCTCCTATCGCTAGCGAAACTAAGATTTAAACAATGAACAAAAAATTAAATAATAGTTCACACACAGCGATTGGAATGTAACGAAAAAACAACACAAAATGGAATTTCTGCGTACCGTAACGACAAACAAATACACAAATTGAAACAATACGGCCATTAATTAATCATATTCACTCAGCAAATCATAATAATCAACACTCCAGAAGAAGAAAAAGTCCTATGTCTTCGATTATGTATCTATAAAATACAGATAAAAAACCGAACTGAAGAAGGCAAAGAGAAACCACCTCAAGCCGATATTATATATCCCCATAGAGAGAGACAAAGCGATAGAGAGAGAGAGAGAGAGACAGAGAGAGAGAGAGAGAGAGAGAGAGAGAGAGGAGAGAGAGAGAAGCGGACAGACAAAAAGAAGTCATTACAAGCCACAATGTAGGCACAGAAACGTATGCCACAGAGCTCGGTGAAATTGCAGGAACTCTTTCACTCAGATGTTCTGTCAAACGGCAGGTCCAGCACACACATACCTACTAACTGTCTGCTCTCACTCTCAACTAAAAACAGTCAACAAGAGAAGTCAGGCGAGTGAAGAATCACCAAAGCCATGTCTGACCTTAATACAACCTTTAGTAGAATTAATACGGTTTACGAGACGATCAATCAATCAATCAAACAATCAATCAATCAGAATTTAAAGTCCGATTCCTCGCCTTAAGGCAATGACTTGGGCTAAGTGTTTGGATTGTTGCCAAGTTGATTAATAAAATACTACTACTAATAATTAATCATATAATAGAGAGAGAGAGACACAGAGAGAGAGAGAGTGAGAGAGAGAGGAATATGTTTATTGATGAAGAAACGTCACACAAAATGCATACAATCAAGCAAAAAGATTGCAAAATACACACAAACATTGTAACAATCCAGCCATTAATCAATACACGAACAATAGGCTATCAAAGAGAACTAATTGGCTAATAGGTTGATAATTAGCTGAGCTGGTTAGCTAGTGGGCATGTTGTCCGTCTGCGGAACAGTAGGTGCATGGTTCAAATTCAGAGCTCTCCCCGTCACGTATATGCTATCGAGCAGGAAACTGACGTTAAACTTTGATTTATCCGCCCGTTACTCGCGCACAGTTCACGTTTGGTCAATTCCGTGGTGACCGGAGATAATAACAATAGTAATGACAATAATAACAGTAATAATAATAATAATAATTGTGACGATAATAAAAGTCATAACAATAATAGTAATAATAACAATGACGATGATTATGATGATGATGATAATAATAATAATAACAATAATAAATAATAATAATAGCAATAATAATAATAATAATAATAAAGATTTAACGTCCGTTTCCTCATATAAGGATGTTGCTAGATAACAACTATCCATATGAATTTTCGCCTTGCAAGCACAGTATAAATAATGTACACTGCACGGGAAAACATTTACGATGCCACACTTGAGATCTACAGAACTATTACAACAATTATACGAATGGAATGTACTAAAGAAAAGAGATTAGAAAGTGTCAAGAAATGCGTCAAAACGTTACCAACTAGCTGCATCGTGTAGCAAATACAAGCACTGTACAAATATTACCAATATTACGCAGAAACGACCGTAATTACAATTCAATTACCAATCTTACGCACAGAATACCAATATTACACAAACGTTACCAATATTCAACAAACATCATTAATATCAACATTAATTTATATTGTATTACACCAAGAATACCAACCAATCTTACAGATAAATTGCCAACGTTACACAAATATTACCAACACTTCACCTAAAATACTGGTAATAACACTGTCGATGTTAAACAAGAATTTCCAGCGATAAACATCTTGTCAATAATACACATAAAAATTACCTGCAATTTACAACAGCAACAATTCACATAAATTATCAGCAAATACATGAAAATCGTTAGCCACGTGGGTTTAGATATTTGGGTAAATGAGTTCATATACATGTGTGTATTATATATACATGTATATATATATATATATATATATATATATATATATATATATATATATATATATATATAATTATACAGTATATAGTACATATACGTACATATGTACATATACATATGCAAATACAGATTACATATACATGTATGCATGGACATATTATATACAGTGCATGTTGTATAATACACTGTATACGACACGTACTGTTATATATACAGCGTAAATATTACATACGCCGAACACACACACACGCAATATATATGTATGCTGCTCATCATATATGTATATGATGAGCAGCTTTATATTTACAGTTTATTTAAGCCGACGACAATCTCAAATCTGACAATGTTAACGTTCATTTGATTTATTATTATGCACATATATCTACAGAACCGAGCCTGTTGGAAACAGTAAAATATGCAAAATATTTGCACATAAATTACACGACATACAACAGAAAATATAAATTAGCTGAAAAATAACATGCATGTAAAAACGGAGTAAAAATAAGAGAAAAATTAAGGAATGTCATATATATCAACATTTACTTAACTCATGTGATCCCAAACAAGTTAAACAACAGATATATAAAAAATTGATCCCATACAAGTAATCAGCTGCGAGTGTAAACAAACAAGCAACGGCCAATTAAATAAATTGAAAGAAAATCATTAGTGCATTGCCAAACCATTCGTTGACTCAACATTTATCAACTTTACCTACGTATTATCAAAATAATGAATCTAAATATTTCCATGAACTTATTGTCATTTACTACACCAACAGCTTTCGTTATAAATGTCAAGTTGTTTGTTGAAGAAGAATTATCAGCCCTAAATTTAAGAACGCCATAACTTGAATCAGCTGATATATTCTGTATGGAATGAATCCAAAGACATCTAAAAGTCTAAATAAATTACTACAGCAGGGAGATACGTAAAGTAACGTCGGTAGAGAACAAATGATAAACTTGTTAACAATAAATTTGATTAAATAGTAGAGGATCTCAAAAACGATTAGTCCATTATTTAACGATTATTGCTAAGCTTAGGTTCGTTGAGCCAAAACCTTTTTGTATATGTCCACTATCTAGTACACATAGACATGTTTCTTTTATTTTCTTTAGTGGTCGTCAATTTGGCTTCTCGATATTGACTTTCTCACCTATTATATTTTTTGTTATGTATCCATGTTCTACTACATCTAGACTAGACATATATGTAGCAGTACTGGGTTCAACACGATCGACAAAAATTTGAAAACTTGGAAATTTTCACGAGAAGAAGCTGTGAGGTTTGCTGAAGACAGGAAAGAATGGAGGAATGTTGCCGCCCTATGTTCTCTTCAGAACGCAAGGGACTGATAATGATAATACTAATCCTTGTGGTACATTGTAAAATAGCTTTGTTTTAACTTTGTTGAGTTCATGCAGACTAAAACAAGATTGCATTAACTATGTTGACTTGGTCTGCATTGCTGAAAGAAAAAACACTCTTAATGTCATACATTTAATCAGTTTCTGTTGCTTCTTCATCGCCTGTATTATCTCTCGTCTACTACATTTCTCTTGCGTGTATCTAGATCATCATCATCATCATCATCTTCATCTACTTCCCTTTAATCCCAGTTTAACTAGGGTCGGGATACGAATGGACCTTACCCACTCCTCTTTGTCCCACAACATATCAAAATCTCTTCCACTCGTTTTAGAAAATTTTCTAGCAATTTCTGGACCCATTTGAGACCTAATACAGAATAATTAGCGAAAGAAGAGGAAATATCAGCAGGATATACAAACACTGACCTATTTCAAACGATACCATACATTTATCAATCTTTAAACCACCGACAAACAGCGAACTCACAAATCATCATATATTTAAATCATCATACAAATCAACATATATATATCATCATACAAATCATCTTAAAAATCAACATACAAATCAACACACAATCCAACATACAAATCAACATACAAATCAACATAAAAGTCCACAAACTCTACGACATAAAATCCTTTTCCAAATCACCCATCGGATTATTCGCTCCTGCCGCTGCAGGCTTTGCCGGAAGAGGTCTCGTTCCGTCTTCCTTCTGCCCCGCCACGTCTATATCCAGCAGAGTCCGGCGTAGCTCCGCCGCACCGCCGCTGCTTCCCGTCTGCGGGGGGGAGGCGCTCGTCAGCGGGGGCGTTGCTCCGGATTTGGCGGAAAAGTACGATGAGTCGTCTCCTGCAGAGCTGACTGTTTCCAGCGGAGTGGGAGTGGGGCGGCTGCGCGGGGACCCGTGATGGACCGGGGAAGCCCCGCGGCGTAAAATCCCCGCCTGGGGTCGCGGGCGCGGGATGATATCTAGGGTAACGGGTCTTTCCGCCGATCCGGCGACCGTGTGGATCACTCCGCTTCCCGTTCCGCAGACGAATCCGGAGCGTTCCTGGCTGGAAGATCTTCGCGTGAGCGGGGGCGGGGGAGGGCAGATCGGCGGCACCACCGCCGAGTGACACTTGGCGCCGAATTCTCCTGAGTCGAACTGACTTCCGCCCGATGTTGTCATGATATCCGCGCTGTTCGTGACAGCCGGCGAGCAGCCGGACGTAATCGATGGAGAGCGCTTGTGGATGGCGGAAGAGGGGCTGCGGTAGATGGAGCCTGCGTCGTCGAATTGTCGCTGCGGCGTGGACTTCGGTGTCGTCCACGGTGTCCCCTCGAACACCGACGACGTGTCGGACATCTGCCGCTGATACTCGACGAAGGCCTTGTCGGTGGACGGTGAAAGAGATATAAGAGCAACGTCGGACGCGCCGTAGAGGGCGTCGTCGATTGAGCCGGCGCCGCGCGCAGACAGACCCCCGCTGTGCCCGGAAGGGGGAGAGAGGCTCCCCGAAGCCCCGCCGCCCGAAAACCCGCCCCTGCTGTCGGTAGAAGGCGTCCGCCCGTCGAAAGGAGTCCGCCCCTCGAAGCTACCCGCCGCCCCGCTCGACGGCGTGCGACCCCCTCTCGCATCCGACGTCAGATTAGAGTCAAACGACTCCGTGAAACGAATCGGAACGTCGAAGTTGACGCTCGGTCTGTATCTATTCTGCTGGCCGTGGTAAGTGCCGTGCGGTAGGCCGGTCGGGCTGGTAAACTGATGCTCCGCCACTCGCTCGCGGCTGACGTTCAACGCTGGCTTGACGGCGCCGCCGTCGCGTCCCGGCCGCGATTTCTGCGCGGAAGAAGCCGATTCTCGCGCCGAGCCGGCGAGACGAGGATGCTGCATGGTCGTGTTAGATATGCGAATGTCAAACCCGGCCGCTACACCTGCTATCATAGCGGCCATGTTGTAGAGGAGGGTGTCGGTGGGGCGCCGCACGGCGTAACGCTTGAGCGTGTCGCCGTCGCCCGGCAGAGGTGTGGACGGGTGCCAGGAGGGGGTGCAGGCCACGGCCGAGGAGCCCAGGACTGAGCTGGACGAGCGAACCTTGGATTCGCCCAGGTGTTCCGGCCATTCGTCGTCCTCGTAGTCTGATAAATAGCACATCATCATCATCATCATCGTCGTCGTCGTTCATCATATCATCGTCATCATCATCATCATCATCATCATCATCATCATCATCATCGTTGTCGTCATCGTCGTCGTCCTCATCATCATCATCATCATCATCATCGTCATCATCGTCGTCATCGTCATCATCATCATCATCATCATCGTCGTCGTTCATCATCAACATCATCATCATCTTCACTTGCATACTAGTTTAAATGGGGGTGGGGATATGAATAGACCTTCTCCACTCCACAAACTGGAATGCAGAGTTTCACGCATTTCCTACATGTCGTTAAGTTGCCCTACAGCGGATCTGCAGGTAGACGGTTTAAATCCAATGTTTACCCCGTCACTGACATCTCTCTATAGAAATTATATAGAATATAATATCTATTGGGGGCCTACCTCGTCATAAGCAAAATCCCCCAAGAATAACGGTATATCACAAGGAATGCTATAGATGATTTAAGATCCACTCGTATGTGGACGTGAAGAGGCAAACGGAACACAGAGATGAGTGGAGACGCTATATACAATGGACCTGCCAGTAGGCAGTGCACTAAGAGAGAGAGAGAAATAATATCTATATAAAACTCTACATACTATTCAAAGCTTGTAAAGCTGGTGTTAATGTCAGTTTCCTAATTCGAAGCGATGTCAGTGACGGGCGAGCCCAAGATTTGAACTCCGCTACATACTATTTAAAGCTAGTAAAGCTAGTGTTAACGTCAGTTTCCTCACTCGAAAGCGATGTAAGTGACGGGAGAGCCCAAGATTTGAACCCCGCACATATTGATCCTCGGTCGAGTATCTTACCGACGTCGCCACTGGCTCCAGCCAGTGATAACTTCTAATAACAACAATTAGAGTGTTACAGTCATCAATGACAACTTCGAGCACTATTGAGAAAAAATCAAGCCGGCTAGCAAGAAGAAGGCCCAAAAACGGTGCAAATTCCAAAATCCAAAAAACAGTCCAAGGTAAAGGAAATTAGAGAAAAGGAGGTTTAGGCGCAGGTCGCAACTCATGGACACTGGATGGAAAAGAGAGATGGAAAAGATAGGTCTTCATAATCAATATAAAACTTTACATACTAGTCATGCACATAGCATGACAGCTAACCCATCTCCTGCAGAGCGCCTATGTTAGAATGACCGCCGATGTGTCGTAGGGAGCGGTCTATGTTGGGGGCACTACGGCTGCCTCTGATGTCGCTGCCCGTGGGGTGTCTGTAGCCCTTGTCCCTCAACATCGTGCTGGGGCCCCAGGTCTTACCTTTCACCCCGTCTATGGGATCTGAGATACAGTAATAACAATAGTAATAATGACAATAATAATTGTAATAATAATAACAATAATAATAGTAGTAGTAACAATAATAATAATAGTAATTATAATATATAATAATAGTAATATTTAATAATTATTATAGTATATAATAATAATATTAATAAAAAGCTGGTAAAGTTAAGGTTAACGTCAGTTTCCTCACTCGAAAGCGATGTCAGTGACGGGCGAGCCCAGGATTTGAACCCGCATCAACTGATCCGCAGTCGAGTATCTTACCGACTTCACCACTGGCTCCTGCCAATTAATACCAATAGTAGAGCTTCGTACATTGATAAACGAGTTATTTAGTAATAAGAAAGAATATAATAATAATTATTATTATTATAGATATATATTATTATTAATAATTATTTATTATTATTAGGAATAATAAAAAAATCATCATCATCCTCCTTCCTTGAATCCTGGTTTAGCTAGGGTCGGGATATGAAGCTCTACTATTGTTGTTAATATTAAAAATAATAAAAATGAAAGTAATAATATTAATATTAATACAGTACAGTCAGTTAACATACAAACAATGGCACGTAACTGATTGATTGATTGATTAATTAACCCGTACAGTTATATAGTCTAAATAAATCAGTTAACATACAAGCAATGGCTCGCAGCCTGGGTGGGTAGCTGGGGGAGGAGGGAGGGCTCTCAGGACTGCAGTGATATCTACCGGCCCTGCCGCTACCAGCACCGCTCCCTCCCTCCACCAACCTCTGCTCCTCCTGCTGCACCGTTATAGTGTGCCGAAAATCTGCCGTACAATACGATACAATACAATACGATACAGTAGAGTACAGTACAATACAATACAATACAAGATATTACAATACAGTATAATACAATATAGTACAACACAATATAATACAATACAATACAGTAAAATACAGTATATTACAATACAATACAATATTACAATACAGTAGATTACAATAAAATACAGTATTTAATAGGACCCTAATGAGTGCAAGATTGAGAGAGAGAGAGAGAGAGAGAGAGAGAAAGAACGAGTGAGAGAGGAAGACAGACAGACAGAGAGACAGCGAGAGAGACAGAAAGAGAGATAGAGACAGAAACAAAAAAGAGAGCAACAGAGAGAGAAAGAAACTAGGACTTCAAGTAGAGCAATATGCAAGATATTTAAGATTAGGGAAAAAGATAATATTACATTATATATGAATATATTTGGAGTGCAGAGCATCAAAGAGAGATACATAAAACATAAATGTAATCATGAAGATTTATAAAAGTCAAAATTTAATTTTAAGAAATATTATAATGAATACCGCGAAAGGTCTAACTAACCATGCATTAAGTAGATAATTAGGGCATCTATACCATATATTTTTATTGGTCTTTATTTTCAATGCAGTTGTATTTGTTTTAAGGCACTGTTGGTATTTTTTGTTTTTTGAATGTAACTTGCTACCACGTTTTGATGATGTCGGGCCTAATAAAGATTCATATAAAGAGATAGAGAGAGAGAAAGACAGACAGCGAGAGAGACAGGGAGACATAGAAAGCTAGAGATAGAGACGGAAGAGAACGAGAGAGAGAGAGAGACAGAGAGAGAGACAGAGAGAGAGAGAGAGAGAGAGAGAGCAAGAGAGAGAGAGACCACAGATCACTACCTAGCGGCTCACTAATGCTCTTGGCACTGGTAGACTTGAGCAGTTTTAGGCGACTCTTCGTGAACTTGCCGTTACGTTTCTTAGGCGTAGGCTTGTTTGTGATCTGCTGCAGTATCATTATATTCAGCTCGCGCTCTATCAGCTCTATCTCTCGCCTCGCCAACTCCTGCTCTCTCTGACTGAGAGCATCGTCCTGCTGCCTCTGCTGCTCTGCCGTCCTGCTTAGTTCTTCCTCTCTAGACCTGAGCTCCTACCATCAATCAATCAATCAATTAATCAATCAATCAATCGACCAATAAATCAGTCAATCAATCAATCAATCGATCGATCGATCAATCAATCAATCAAGCAATCAATCAATCAACTCCTGCTCTCTCTGACTGAGAGCATCATCCTGCTGCCTCTGCTGCTCTGCCGTCCTGCTTAGTTCTTCCTCTCTAGACCTGAGCTCCTACCATCAATCAATCAATCAACTCCTGCTATCTGTGAGAGCATCATCTTGCTGCCTTTGCTGCTCTGCCGTCCTGCTTAGTTCTTCCTCTCTAGACCTTAACTCCTACAATCAATCAATCAATTAATCCATCGACTAATTAATCAATCAATCGATCGGTCGATCAATCAATCAATCAATTTATCTATCAACTCCTGCTCTCTCTGACTGAGAGCATCATCTTGCTGCCTTTGCTGCTCCGCCGTCCTGCTTAACTCTTCCTCTCTAGACCTGAGCTCCTACGATCAATCAATCAATCAATCAATCCATCAGTCAATCAATCAATCAATCAATCAATCAATCAATCAATCAATTATCCTGATGCCTCTGCTGCTCTGCCGTCCTGCTCAGCTCTTCCTCTCTAGACCTGAGCTCCTACGATCAATCAATCAATCAATCCATCAGTCAATCAATCAATCAATCAATCAATCAATCAATCAATCAGGATGTCGGTCACTTATTCAATCAGTCACTCACTCACCCACTCACTCACTCACTCACTCACTCACTCAATCAATCAATCAATCAATTCCAGCTCTCTGGCTGAGAGTATCATCCTGCTACTCTGCTGTCCTGTTGACTTATACTATAAATGCAGATATTTGTAAATATTGCAAATATAAAAGGCCTGTGAATGCTACAAGAGACTGCAAAGTAATCGGTGGGTGAATGCCGCAGAAGATTGCAGAAATATCGGTGGATGAAAGCTAGATAAGATTGGAACTATAAACGGCTGGTGAATGCTACAAAACACTGCAAAATAATCAGTGGGTGATTGCGGTAGAAGATTGAGAGTGGCAAACCTGTTCCTTGGAACGCAGTTCCTCGAACATGGACTGGATCTCAACCTTCCAGTCGTCCTGCATCATGTGAAAGGACTCGTGTGGAGTCCTAACGAATGAGGACTGGGACACCTCGTCCAACATGTCGAGGATCTGTCCAAATGTAGGCCTCTCTCTAGCCTCAGTGTGCCAACACTCTAATCAATCAATCAGCTGATCAATTAGATTATCAATCAGTCAATAAATAAATAAATCAATCAGTCAGTCAGTCAATCAATAAATCAGTCCGTCAATCCATCAGTCAAACATCACAAATCAATTACTAAATCAATAAATAAATCGATTAATCAATCAATCAATACATCGATCGATCAATCAATCAAGAAATTGATCGATAGATCGATAGACCAATAAATCAAGCAAGCATTCAATTAGTCAATCAGTCAATCATCAGATAATCAATTAATCAATGAAACAATTGATTGATTGATTGATCAAACAATCAATCAACCGATCAAACAATTAGACAGTACATCAATTAATCGATCAAACAATCAATCAATCGAACACTCAGGATTATTGATCCTAAATATAAAATCAGTTGAACAATAGTTAATCAATCAAACAAAAATCCTGCTGAACATGATAAAATTTACCCCACACCATGTACCTGCCACTAGGCAGTACATTTACACCAGACAAAGAGAGAGAGAGAGAGAGAGAGAGAGACAGAGAGAGAGAGAGAGAGAGAGAGAGAGGGAGAGAGAGATTGAGAGAGAGGAGAGAGGCAGGGAGGGAGAGAGAAAGAGGGAGAGAGAGAGGTAGGGAAGGAGAGATTGAGAGAGACAGAGACAGGTATTACTTAGAACTTACTCTGTAGTATGAAGGAGAAAGCCTTAGGACACGAAGACGGTATAGGTAGAGTGAGCTTATTGACCGCCACCCCATAGGCCACAGCCAGTGTGTCTATACCCTTGTACGGCGTCTCTCCAGTCAGCAATTCCCATAACACCACACCATAGCTGCGTAATAATAAACATGTTAGAATACATACTGACCTCATTGGTTAATTCTCTTCCTCTCTCTCTCTCTCTCTCTCTCTCTCTCTCTCTGTCTCACTCACTCACTTACTTGAATTGAAAGTTTTAACGTCAGTTTCACTTTTCGACAGGGATGTCAGTGACGGGCGTGCCCAGGATTCTAACCTCGCACGCACATACTGATCCGCGGCCGAAAATCTTACCCATACTGTCTGTGGCTCCGTCAATCAATTAAATAATCAATCAAACAAACAATTAATCAAACAAACAATCAATCAATAAATAAATCAAATCAATAAACAGTCAATCAATCAATCAATTAATCAAACAATCAATAAATCAAACAACCAATGAATAAATCAATCAAATCAATCAATCGATCAAACAATCAGTCAAATCCAGGCTGATCAATGGAGAGGTTACCTCCACACGTCGCTGGCCTTAGAGAAGGAAGAGTTTTTGATTGCTTCAGGAGCCATCCAGGCGTAGGTGCCTGCCGTGCTCATACAGGTAGTTCTGTGCGCCTCCCTGGCCAGTCCAAAGTCCGTTATCTTCAGCGTCTTACAGCGCAAGTCATCCTTGTCCAAGTACTCCTTCAGTAGAACTGTTCAAGCAATCAGTCAATCAATCAATCAATCAATCAATCAATTAATAATCCTTGTCCAAGTACTCCTTCAGTAGAACTGATCAATCAATCGATCAATCAATCAGTCAATCAATCAATCAATCAATAATCCTTGTCCAAGTACTCCTTCAGTAGAACTGCTCAATCAATCAATCAATCAATCAATCAATCAATCAATCAATCAATCAGTTATTCAATCAACGAATAAATCAATAATCCTGGTCCAAGTACTCCTACAGTACGTTAATCAATCTACTCCTACAGTAGAACTGCTCAATAAATCAATCAATAAAGTCCTTTAATATAAATTTTCATAAATAACTAACCGTTTTTCCCGTGTTGCGTCCAGGTTGTTTGAAGAATAGACCAACCGATGACTGCACGTGTCGTAAAAGGCGACAAAGCACTACGATCTAAACACATCCAATTGAGTCAGTAGAGTAGAAGCAGGTAATTGATTGATTGGTTGATTGATTGACTTTAATTAACTAATCGATATATAGATTTATTCCATAACAGATTGACAGAAGGACAGATTGATTGACGGCTCGTCCAAGACAACAGTACGCACTGCCAGGCGAAGCTAAGATATGCGACGCCTACATCTATAATTCTATATCCAGGGTTTTATTTTTTCAAAATAACTGGGGGGGGGGGGTCGTTGGGGAATTGAAGGCTTGCCCGGGAGGGGGGGTTACAAGGGCTTTGTCATAGGGGAGGTT